>SMMW01000519.1:600000-759713 GCA_004794655.1 Marisa cornuarietis | reverse complement strand
ATATATATATATAACCTGTGTGTATATTGTATATATATATATATGACCTGTGTGTATATTGTATATATATAACCTGTGTGTATATTGTATATATATATAACCTGTGTGTATATTGTATATATATATATGACCTGTGTGTATATTGTATATATATATAACCTGTGTGTATATTGTATATATATGACCTGTGTGTATATTGTATATATATATAACCTGTGTGTATATTGTATATATATAACCTGTGTGTATATTGTATATATATATATAACCTGTGTGTATATTGTATATATATATATGACCTGTGTGTATATTGTATATATATATATAACCTGTGTGTATATTGTATATATATATATGACCTGTGTGTATATTGTATATATATGACCTGTGTGTATATTGTATATATATATATATATATATGACCTGTGTGTATATTGTACATATATGACCTGTGTGTATATTGTATATATATATATAACCTGTGTGTATATTGTATATATATATAACTTGTGTGTATATTGTATATATATAACCTGTGTGTATATTGTATATATATATATGACCTGTGTGTATATTGTATATATATATATGACCTGTGTGTATATTGTATATATATATAACCTGTGTGTATATTGTATATATATAACCTGTGTGTATATTGTATATATATATGACCTGTGTGTATATTGTATATATATATATGACCTGTGTGTATATTGTATATATATATGACCTGTGTGTATATTGTATATATATATATATATGACCTGTGTGTATATTGTATATATATGACCTGTGTGTATGATGTATATATATATGACCTGTGTGTATATTGTATATATATATATGACCTGTGTGTATATTGTATATATATATAACCTGTGTGTATATTGTATATATATATGACCTGTGTGTATATTGTATATATATATGACCTGTGTGTATATTGTATATATATATGATCTGTGTGTATATTGTATATATATAACCTGTGTGTATATTGTATATATATATGACCTGTGTGTATATTGTATATATATATATGACCTGTGTGTATATTGTATATATATATGACCTGTGTGTATATTGTATATATATATATATGACCTGTGTGTATATTGTATATATATATGACCTGTGTGTATATTGTATATATATAACCTGTGTGTATATTGTATATATATATAACTTGTGTGTATATTGTATATATATATATGACCTGTGTGTATATTGTATATATATATATGACCTGTGTGTATATTGTATATATATATGACCTGTGTGTATATTGTATATATATATGACCTGTGTGTATATTGTATATATATGACCTGTGTGTATATTGTATATATATATATATATGACCTGTGTGTATATTGTACATATATGACCTGTGTGTATATTGTATATATATATAACCTGTGTGTATATTGTATATATATATAACTTGTGTGTATATTGTATATATATATATGACCTGTGTGTATATTGTATATATATATATGACCTGTGTGTATATATATAACCTGTGTGTATATTGTATATATATATATGACCTGTGTGTATATTGTATATATATATAACCTGTGTGTATAATGTATATATATATGACCTGTGTGTATATATATAACCTGTGTGTATATTGTATATATATATGACCTGTGTGTATATTGTATATATATATATAACCTGTGTGTATATTGTATATATATATAACCTGTGTGTATATTGTATATATATATATGACCTGTGTGTATATTGTATATATATATAACCTGTGTGTATATTGTATATATATATGACCTGTGTGTATATTGTACATATATATAACCTGTGTGTATATTGTATATATATATGACCTGTGTGTATATTGTATATATATATAACCTGTGTGTATATTGTATATATATATAACCTGTGTGTATATTGTACATATATATGACCTGTGTGTATATTGTATATATATATAACCTGTGTGTATATTGTATATATATATGACCTGTGTGTATATTGTATATATATATAACCTGTGTGTATATTGTATATATATATAACCTGTGTGTATATTGTATATATATGACCTGTGTGTATATTGTATATATATATATGACCTGTGTGTATATTGTATATATAATATAACCTGTGTGTATATTGTATATATATATATAACCTGTGTGTATATTGTATATATATATAACCTGTGTGTATATTGTACATATATATGACCTGTGTGTATATTGTATATATATATAACCTGTGTGTATATTGTATATATATATGACCTGTGTGTATATTGTATATATATAACCTGTGTGTATATTGTATATATATATAACCTGTGTGTATATTGTATATATATGACCTGTGTGTATATTGTATATATATATATATGACCTGTGTGTATATTGTATATATATATAACCTGTGTGTATATTGTACATATATATGACCTGTGTGTATATTGTATATATATATATATATAACCTGTGTGTACATTGTATATATATATAACCTGTGTGTATATTGTATATATATATATGACCTGTGTGTATATTGTATATATATATGACCTGTGTGTATATTGTATATATATAACCTGTGTGTATATTGTATATATATATATGACCTGTGTGTATATTGTATTATATATGACCTGTGTGTATATTGTATATATATATATATATATGATCTGTGTGTATATTGTATATATATGACCTGTGTGTATATTGTATATATATATATATGACCTGTGTGTATATTGTATATATATATGACCTGTGTGTATATTGTATATATATATAACCTGTGTGTATATTGTATATATATGACCTGTGTGTATATTGTATATATATATATGACCTGTGTGTATATTGTATATATAATATAACCTGTGTGTATATTGTATATATATGACCTGTGTGTATATTGTATATATAATATAACCTGTGTGTATATATATATAATATGGCCTGTGTGTATATTGTATATATATGACCTGTGTGTATATTGTATATATATATGACCTGTGTGTATATTGTATATATATATATATGACCTGTGTGTATATTGTATATATATATATGACCTGTGTGTATATTGTATATATATATATATGACCTGTGTGTATATTGTATATATAATATAACCTGTGTGTATATATATAATATGGCCTGTGTGTATATTGTATATATATAAAACCTGTGTGTATAATGTGTATATATATAAAACCCGTGTGTATATTTTATTTATATGACCTGTGTGTATATATGTATATATAATATGGCCTGTGTGTATATTTTATGTTTATGACCTGTGTGTATATTGTATATATAATATAACCTGTGTGTATATTGTATATATAATATAACCTGTGTGCATATTGTTTATGTATATGACCTGTGTGTATATTGTATAAATATATATATATATGACCTGTGTGTATATTGTATATATATAATATAACCTATGTGTATATTGTATATATATATAATATGACCTGTGTGTATATTGTATAAATATATATAATATGACCTGTGTGTATATTATATATATGACCTGTGTGTATATTGTATAAATATATATAATATAACCTGTGTGTATATTATATATATGACCTGTGTGTATATTGTATAAATATATATAATATGACCTGTGTGTATATTATATATATGACCTGTGTGTATATTATACATATATGACCTGTGTATATGTTGTGTGTATATATTTATGAGCTGGATATATAAATGGTGTGTTTATATGGGCTGTGTATTGTGTATATATGTATATGGCATGTGTATATATTATGTAAATCTATGGCATGTATATATATCCTATATGGGCTGTGTATATATTGTGTATATATATGACCTGTGTGTATATTATATATATATGACCTGTGTGTATATTATATATATGACCTGTGTATATGTTGTGTGTATATATTTATGAGCTGGATATATAGGAGAGGGATGAGCTCTACCTAGCTATGCCCTTGCTCATGAAAGGCGGTGCACAGGTGGCGTCAGTCGCCTGTGCAGTAAAGGTAGGATTTCCTGCGGACTAGTCCCTGTTTCCTCCCCCCGTCCCCCAACGAGGAGGTTTCCTCTTCACGGTGCGGTCTGTATTGTGTATATATGTATATGGCATGTGTATATATTATGTATATCTATGGCATGTATATATATCCTATATGGGCTGTGTATATATTGTGTATATGTATTGGCTATGCTCATGAAATAGCAAAGTGGCTCAAATATAATGGCTTCAAACTTTCAGCCACCAAAACACAGGCAATAATATTCCAAAAACCAAACCAGAAGACAGAATACCCCAAATTAACACTAAACCAAACAACCCTTGACTACAGTCCACAGATACAATTTCTAGGAGTGATCTTCTCGGAAAAAACAAGCTGGACCCCGTATGTAGACAAAATAACAAAATCTGCCAAAAAAGGAATAAACCTAATGAGAGTAGTTAGTGGAAATAACTGGGGAACTAATCCTAAATCTCTCCTTAACCTCTATCAGGCCCATGTCATGTCTAGACTATTATACGCAGCCCCACTGCTAGTCCACCTTCGAGTAAACCAACTAGCTAATTTTCAGTCAGTACAGGCCAGGGCACTAAAAGTAGTTCTGGGAGTACCATCGTACACACCAAACCTAGCAGTACTGGCGGAAACAGGTCAGAAACCTATAGAATTAATAATAAAAGAAAGGACAGCTAGCTACTACTACAAAATTCAATGTCTCCCACCTGACCATCCAGTCCGACAGATTCATGTTCAACCCCACAGACACAGAACAGGCCGCCCCACCCCACAGCCCACACTACAACAACACATACAACACTTAGAAAACACAAAGGGAGCAGAAATTAACATAACAGCTCCTTACCCACCAGACAACATACAAACACCACCCTGGACACTTCCACACCCACAGATAGACCTTGACCTCACCAAATACAACAAAGAACACCAAGCCCAAATCACTGCAGAAACAAAGCTCAAGCTAAACACCACATACAAAGAACACGTGCAGATTTATACTGATGGATCTCATGACCCAGTGACAAACACAACCGGATTAGGAGTATACCAGCCCGGTAACATCACCATCTCCAGCAGACTCCCAAAACACACTTCAATTTTTACAGCTGAGTTGACGGCCATACTGACAGCTCTCCATACACTTCATCTCGGAATGAAGGACACAACGCAACAACAATATGTAGTAATTTCAGATTCACTGTCAGCACTTCAGGCTTTAAAAAACAAATCCTCAAAAAGAATAGATATAGTATACAAGATACTGTCCATCATAAAGAAAATCAACCAGAAACAGGGAGACATTAAGTTCTTTTGGGTTCCTTCCCACATAGGAATAAAAGGAAATGAAGAGGCAGATAAACTAGCTAAACTGGCATTAAAACAAGAAAATAACCCTAAAGTCACCACCCTAAACATCTCTATTTCACCAGCAGAGAGAAAAATAGCTATAAAACCAGCAATAAAAATAAGGTGGCAAGAAAAATACAAAAATGAAGGTATAGGTACTAGAAGACTGATAGACGACCAGCCTAGTCTCACCTTGATGTACCTAACGTCAATCAGGTCGGACCAAACTAAAATAACCAGAATGAGGCTTAGTGGAGAATATTATAAAATGTATAAAGACCCACCTTCATGTGCCTGTGGGGACAGGCTTAGCACCCCGCATGTACTGTTGGAATGCAATGAAAATAAACCATAGAGAGAAGAACTAAAACATTTCCTAGATAAATATAGGCTGGGACTAAACCTCAGAAACTGCCTCAACCCACCTAAAGAACTATGGAACAGTATACTGTCACTAGTAGTAGTAATAGCAACAAGCCACCCAAACTCTAGTTTAATATAAAATAAGAATAGGGGTAAACAGGATAACATAGCCATCCACACTGGAAAAATAAAATTTAACAAAAAAAAAAAAAAAAAAAAGAGGAAGAGCAATACATGGAACCAAACAAAGAAACACAATACACCACCACGGTACACGTGGCAGGACCCCCAAACACTGGCAACAAACGGCAGCAGCAGGAGGAAAGAGGGCAGCAGCACTGTAACGACCCATGCAAACTTGGCAGATCAACAATGGATAAAGAGGCACAAATACAGTACACCACCCATGCACACTTGGAAAACCTGAACACCAACAAAAATAGAGGGCACGCACAAAAGTGAAACCACGCATCAGGCACCACAAAACAGCAACCCTTTCCCCACACTCCCCAAAGACCCCATCCCCCACAGTGCGAAATCACCGAGAGGTGGAAGCACTTTCCCTTTCAAAGCCAACAACAACAACAGCTATGCTCATATTCTGTATATATATATATGGCTTGTTTATATACATATATTGGATATATATATATATAGCCTGTTTATATATTGTGTGTATATCTGGGCTGTGTATATATTGTGTGAAGATATGTGTTGTGTAAATGTTGTGTACATATCTGGGCTGTGTATATATATTGTGTATATATATATATCAGCTGTTTGTGTATATATCTGGGCTGTGTATGTATATTGTCTATATGTATTGGCTATGCACATATTCTGTGTATATACATATATACAGCTTGTTTGTATACATATATATCTGCGCTGTGTATATATTGTGTGTATATATATATCAGCTGTGTATAGGTGTGTATATCTTGGCAGTGTATATTTTGTGTATATGAGCTGTGTATATATTGTGTAGATCAATGGGCTGTGTAAATGTGTGTAGATGTGGGCTGTGCAAATGTTGTGTGTAGATGTGGGCTGTGCACATGTTGTGAGTAGATGTGGGCTGTGTACATGATGTGAGTAGATGTGGGTTGTGTAAATGCTGTGTATATATCTTGGCTGTGTATACACTGCATGTATATATGTGGGCTGTGTACATGTTGTGTGTAGATGTGGGCTGTGTACATGTTTTGTGTATATATGGGCTGTGTACATGTTTTGTGTATACAGATGAGAGTTTTCTGGTGGGAAGATCTAAGAAATGTTTATGTCCAGCAGTTTTCTTGTGAACACTTTTGCTTGTGGCAGAGAAGTACTGGGACCATGGCAAGTTATTGTCAATAGTAACAGCGAAGTGCTTGTGGCTCTGAGTTTTTATTACAGCTTGAGTGGCAATATGAGTTGGAAGTGGGATTGGAACTTGTTTTAATATCTTTGAATCTTCTCACAAAAGACAGCATTGTGGATAAGTACAGGTCTAAATATTTATAGGATTTTACAACCTTGACATTATGATGGAAAACCATTACTAATACAGATATTGCCAGGGATCCCTTGCTGCGAAAAAACAGCATTGTTTGAATTGTAAGTTTACAGGGAGGTCAAAGACATGTGACACTGTAACACAAGTTTGTTTCTGGTATACAGTCGGACTGAGATTACTTACAACATCTTTGTTTTCGCTTTCTTGAACCTGAAACATCAGTGGATGATTAAAGGTTTTAGGCGGTAAAATGATAATACTGACTTTCTGTCTGTTGTTTTTTGCATGTTTAGTGTGTTTCATTGGGCGAATTGGGTAACCGCCGAAGGAAAAAATGGCCGTCGAGGTTGCGTCATGTTTGGTTAATATTCTATTCACACTACGAAGGTTGGAACATTCTTAAATAAACTTTTCATGTGACAAATTTCTACAATTTTCACACACAAAGTATCTGTCAAAATATTCTTGCCAAAAATAAATGCGATCTGAATTCATACTGACGGGCGTCATGGTATTTTGTCCCTAAATCACAAAATTCTGGTCACCGAGATAATCGTTTTGGTCTCGTAGTCGTGTCGTGTCTAAAAATAATGGTTGTCCGAACGCTACTTCTATTAAATATTTGCTAAGAATCTCAGAAACACGAACAGGTTGACAGCAATACCTGTATATACATTTTGCTTGAAACAGAAAGCTTTTGTCCAGTCGTGACGACCGCTTGATCTCACTTTTTTGTAATCAAACTCTGGTCAGTGTCAACGTTTTACACGTGCGTAACCTTGACAACGTGATCTGGCTGAGAGACGGGCAGTGGTTCATACCAACAATGGCCTGAGTCACACGGTGTGGTCAGTGCTTCACACCAACAATGGCCTGAGTCACACGGTGTGGTCAGTGTTTCACACCAACAGTGGCCTGAGTCACCTGGTGTGGTCAGTGCTTCACGCTGTCCTTTACTTGTTACTACCCTGTAGTCATGACGACCATAAGATGATGACGGCCATCAGGACAAATGCATTAAACTTCGTCCTTTGCGACTGATACTCAGTGTCCGCACTTTCTGCGTGAACTTCCAGAATTGATTTGCTTAACTGTGCTAGTCACTATTTGCTCGTGTTCATTGTGTCACAGAATGTATAAAATGGTAGTCATCGTGGTATGTTAACAGCCACTTGTTCTGAAATATTGAATTTGTCTTTTTGAATTTGTCTTTTTGTCCTGAATCTTTTAATCTTATCTCTCTCTCTCTCTCTGTGTGTGTGCGTGTGTGTGTGTGTGTGTGTTTACCGCGCATGTCCAAATGTGTAATTTTGCAAAGAATGAGCAGCTAAACTTCTCAGAGCTGTTTGAAACTTGACTTTATTTTTTGTGATTGTCTCTTTGGTAAAATGCACAATACAGGCATCTAGGATTTTCATCAAAGCTTTAACTTTTGTATTTAGCGGTTTTGTTTATTATTGCCAGATGGGTTTAAGCATTGCAAAAGCTTGGTTGGCTTTGCTGATCCTGGTGTTGACCTCCTTTTCACAGTTACCATCTGCTGTCACCTTGCTGCCTAGGTACACAAATTCTACGTCCACTAGTGGACTCCCGCTGATTGTGATAGGGTTATTGTTTGTCATGTTATTCCTTAGGGCTTGTGTTTTTCGAGTGTTCACTCTGAGTCCTATCATGCTGGCAGTCTTACTAAGGTTTTCGGTTTTATCTTGAATGTCTTGGTGCCTATGGGATAGCAATCCTATGTCGTCAGCCAATCAAAGGCCAGCATGAACATTATTTGTGACAGGATGCACCATTGCTTGACACCTATGTCCACTTTAAAGGGTTCAGTCAGCTGGTTGTTGTGGATGACCTGGCATTCAAAATTTTGCGTACAAAGACTTGATGTTGTTGACCAGTTTCTTTTGGATGACATATTGACGTAGAATCTTCCATAGAGAGGCACTATGTAGGCTGTCAAATGCCTTCTCAAAGTCAATAAAGGCCATGTACAGGGGACTGTTCCACTCTTCGATTGTTCCAGGATCTGTCGTAGCACAAAGATATGGTCGATGCATGATCGTCCTTTCCGGAAGCCAACTTGTTCTTGTCGTAATATGGAGTCTACTGTTGTTATAATTTGCTGTAGAATTATACGGCTAAAATTTTTGCCGGTGAGGGATAGTAATGTGATGACTCTCCAGTTATTACAGTCACCAAAGGTCTCCTTTCTTTGGTATCTTAGCCATAACACCTTTTCTCCACTCGGCAGGGATTTCTTCACTGTCCCAGATCTCCTGGAGGATTGTTTGTAGGAAACGTGGTGTCTCTTCCTCTTCTGCTTTCAGCATTTCAGCACATACACCATCCCCTCCTGGCGCCTTGCCGTTCTTTGTTTTGTGAATGGCTTCCTTAAATTTCTTGTAGTGCGATGGGTCCAGTGTTGATATCTAGGTCTTCTTCTGTTTCGATGATTTCAGGTAGCACTGATGGGTCTGGCTAGTTAAGAATCTGTTGAAAGTCTCTTCAGTTTCACTCGCTCTTCAGTGATGGGTGTGCCATCTGTTCTTTTAACGGAAGGTCCTGGTTTTGCCTTCGGTCACCTCGCAGCTTCCTTAATTTCTGATAGGTCGCCTTCATGTCTGTCCGTTCGGCTGCTGCTTCAGTTTCAGCTGCGAGCTCTTCTAGATACTGTCGCCTGTCTCTCCTTGAGGAGGACTTGATCTGTTTGTCTAGTTCCCTGTTTTGGGCTGCAGAGTACCACCAACAATAAGATCGTTCTCTTCACTCACCATTGTCAGTAAGTTTTCCAGTTCCATGCCGCCCCATGACTCTTTCTCTGTTGTCGTTTCTGTTGCCGACTCTTGCGTTAAAATCGCCCATGAGGAGCAACACATCATGCTTGAGGTTTCGTCTAAAACCACTTGGCGTGCACCATAAAATTTGTCTTTTTGCTCTTCGTCAGCGGTGTCAATGGGGGCATAGGCTACTACAATAGATAGTTTTGTGAACTTGTTTAACCTCACGTAGAGTAGGCGTTCATTTAAGGACCTCCACTGTAAGATGACATTTTCGTGTTTCCTGCTGATGATAAAGGCGACTCCTTCATGGTGGTGGTTGTCTTGCCTGCCAGACCAGGTAATGGTTTCCCCAGAGTTACGTATCTGTTTTCTGTGCCTGAGCATTGTGAGGTTGTAGTTGTTCATTTCTTTAACTGTTTATGATAACCTTCCTGTCTTGAATTAAGTCATTTATACATTCCAGCAACCAACTCGCGTGTGATGTTTTGGTGTCAGGAGCTCCGCTGTCGGGCCAGAAACTTCCTTTTGGCTTTGATCTCTTGCCGTCATAGGGCCAGTTGTCTGGTCTGCTTCACTCCTTTTACCAGACGAAATTATTTCTCTAGCTGTCATTTCCGTAGCATAAAGGTTTTTATGGGATAGGGTTGCTAGCCCTATGCCCAACCCTCCTCCTTTCTCATCTGGGCTTGGAACCGACAATGGCGGAGTTATTGCAATGTATTTACAAACAAGTTTAGACTTCACTTTGCATGTTGACAGTGTCCCGAAATTTAGTCAACAGTGGTTGTATGGCTTACACAGGTACTGACATTTTACTAATCTCACTTAAGTGATTAGAGATATAGAACCACTGCAAACCTCTTTAACGACGGTGGCTCCACGCTAGATATCCACATCAGGATCGCAACAGCAACAGCAGCAATGGCTAGGCTAGATAGTATCTGGCATAGCCACAAGATAAGGTTCACTACCAAGTACAGGCTGTACAAATCACTGGTAGTGCCGATCCTGCTCTACGGATGCGACACGTGGACTCTGGTAAGAAACAAGATGGCCACACTGGTAGGACACCAGGAACCTCTACTATCAACAGTCAAGCGATGTAAGCTGGTCTTCTTTGGTCATGTGACCCGGCACGACACCTTGTCGAAGACTATCCTTCAAGGCATTATTATTGTAATTACTAATGTTGAATGAAAACTTGTTTTCTGACATTTGCAGATGATGCACTGCAGAGAGTTTAAGGTAAAAGTCGTAAACTAACATTTTTTAGATCGTTGGGTAGCAAAGTGTCACAGACAGCATTTTCCTCGGGTCTGTGTCACGACACGGGTGGTACTGCACACACACTCACGCCTGACACTTGCGCGTTCTTTCAACAAAACACAAAACGATTGCCTGAGGCTGTCCAAATCATATTACTTCAGTTGTCATGTGGCCCAGGACTTTACACCATAAGATAGGAACACAGAAATTCTTAATACATGTTCACTATCGAATTCAACAGTCAAATCATCAAAACGACAGTCCTCACTCCTTCACCTGGAGGTCATACGCTCCATTCTTCCATGTTCACTTATCAACGTCTTGATCAATTCTTTCCCACAGTTCGAGTTCTCAATATGTCACCTTTACACAATACACTTTAGGCTTCCATTCTTAGTTATTCAATCCTTAATCAATCCTTCCCCCACAGTTCAAGTTCTCAATATATATCACCTTTAAATCATACAATTTAGTTCCTCATCCTGTTCTCTCCCAAATAACAGTCATCAACGACAATACTTACAGTTTTACAGCTATATTTGGGTAGTCACCCTTCCTACCTCCAATCTCCCAGAATTCCACAACTCAACAACTCTTTACACGTAAAGAACACCAAAGACACATAATCCAAATCGCTCTGATCATCCTTCCATCCAGGGGTGAAAAATGAACACTTTGACTGCTCTGAACAACACAATTCTTTCCGACACTCGACGACGCACACACGAGGGGGGGGTGTCACAGAGTAGATTATCCTTGCAGACGTAACGGGGCCGAGAATGTCCAACTGGCCAGCTCGCCAGTCCTCAATAGTCGTCAGTTATCCAGACGCTGTGGGGTCCGGTCGGTCTCCAGACAACGTCGCCTGTCCTCGAGGGTAGTACTTTATCCAGCCGCTGCTGGGTCAGGTAGGCTTCTGGTACTGTCGCCCTCACCATTAAGACCACTTCTGGGCGAGGTTTTCCACACAGGATCACTTTCTCCTTCAATCTCCTCTTGCCTCGCGTGACTCAGCACGTCTTATTCCTTCTCCTCTCTCTCTCTCTCTCTCGTGACTCGGCACGTCTTATCCCTCTTCTCTATCCTTCTCCTCCTCCAGTATCCCGGGCCTGAACACCTTTTATACTAGGATTTTTTTCCGACTAACTCGACTGCTGTAGCGATTTGGTCTATGCATGATTTTCCCTGCCGAAAGCCTGCCTGATCTTGCCGCAGTCTCTTGTCTAGGGCATTTTTTAGTCTCTCCAGGATGATTCTGGTCAGCACCTTGCTAGGAGTGGACAACAGCATAATCCCACGCCAATTGCTGCACTGTGTAAGGTCGCCTTTTTTGGGTAGCTTTACTAGGTACCCAAGCTTCCAGTCTGCTGGAACTTGTTCCTGTTCCCAAATTTTCTTCAGCAGTGGGTGTAACATCTCTGCTGCGGCTGTTGGATCTGCCTTTAGTGCTTCAGCAGGAATGCCATCTGGGCCTGCCGCCTTGCCAGACTTCAAGGACTTGATGGCTTTGATGATTTCTGCCTTGGTTGGTGGGCTGGTGTTTACTTGAAGCTGTTCGGCAGCTGGGGGAATGTCCAAGGTGGTTGTTGGTGATGGTCGGTTAAGTATTTCATCAAAATGTTCCACCCAGCGTGATCTTGTTTCTGCATCTCCGGTGATGGCGCTGCCATTCTTATCCTTTATTGGTCTGCACGCATTGGTGTTTTTTCTTCCTGCCAGAATTCTTGTAATTTCATATAGTCTCTTTGTGTTATTTTGCCCAGCTGCTTGTTCTGCCTCTTCTGCCATCTTGTGTGTGAACTGCCTCTTGTCATCTCTTGCGCTCTTTTTTACTTCTCTGTTTATCTCCCAGTATTTTGCTCTGAGTTCTTCTTTTCCTGCTGGTCTTGACATTGGTTGATCTTCTGCTTCAGCTCTTTCCTTTCCTCTATTTTTTGCCAGGTCTTTATATTCAGCCATTCCTTATGCTGTTTTCCTTTCTTCCCCAGAACGTGTGTGCAGGAAGTTTTCCAGGTCTCTTGTATTCTTGTCCAGTGGTTGGTCACTGTTTCTTCCAAGAGTCCTTCCAGTGCCGCAAACCTGTTTTTTACTTCGCAGTTGAACTCTTCTTGTTTATTCCGATCTCTGAGGAACTGCACGTTGAATTTGTGGTGCGGTCTGTCCGATGAGTCATGGAAGGACCTCAGCTTTATCTTCATGGTTGCCACAAGTAGATGGTGGTCTGTGGCTGCATCTGCACCTCGCTTTACTCTGACGTCCAGCAGACTTCTTCGAAACTGTCGATCGATGGTGATGTGATCGATCTGGTTTTCTGTATTTCCATCTGGTGAAGTCCAGGTGGTCTTGTGAATGGTTTTGTGAGGAAAGACTGTGCCTCCGATTACAAGGTCGTTGAACAAGCAGAAGTCTGTGAACAGCTCACCATTCTCATTGCAGTTGCCCACACCGTGCTTTCCCATTATGTGTTCTTTGTCCGTGTTGTTATCTCCAACTTTGGCATTCATGTCGCCCATGATGATCTTCAGGTCTCGTCTTGGAGTACGATCAACCAGCGCTTGTAGGGAGTTGTAAAAGTCCTCCTTCTCCTCTTCTTTTGCTGCGTTGGTAGGTGCATAGCACTGGATGATGGTGATCTTTCTTCCTTTGGAGTTGAACCGAGCTGACATGAGTCGTGGAGAAACTGGTTCCCATGTTATTAGTGCCCTTGCAGCCTCCTGTGTCATCAGTACTGCTACTCCTTGTGAGTGGTCATGGTCAGGATCTTCATGTCCAGAGTAGATGATAGTCTCCCCTGATGAGAGTCTGGTCTGACCGCTACCATTCCATCTGGTCTCGCACAGGCCAAGGAGCTTGACGCCATAGTTCTTCATCTCCTGTGCTACCTGAGCTGATTTACCTTGCTCGTATAGGGTTCTGATGTTCCAGGTCCCTATCCTGGTTTTTGCCTTGGCCGTGAGAAGATAGGTCGGCGAGCTGACTTCCCTAAGGCTTTCGTCAGCACACGTCATAGGCCCCTCCAAGGAGGGATCTTCCCGTCCAGGCTCTCGTTGTGGTAATGTTCTTTTTGCGGTTTCTGTAGCAGGGTTGTTTTACAGGGTGGGGTTGCTAACCCTCCTCCTTCATCCGGGCTTGGGACCGGCAGGTTACCCGGGGGGTTTCCAGGCGGAGTTATCACTACGAAATACACTACGAAATATTATTGAACAGTCCATTGAATGGCAGGCACCACTATACATAACCTTTGTGGATTTTGAGAAAGCCTTTGACTCCGTAGACAGGGAAACCATCTGGAAACTGATGCAGCACTACGGATTTCCACCAAAGTTCATTGCCATCATCCAACAGCTGTATGAGGACTCGAAATGCCAGGTGATTCACAAAGGAAAGCTGACTGACCCCTTCACAGTGAGGACTGGAGTGAGGCAAGGATGTATGCTCTCACCGACAATCTTCCTGATCGTCATAGACTGGATCATGAGAAGAACAACCTCTAACAGTAACACGGGCATTCAGTGGACCTTCGCCAGGCAACTTGAAGACCTCGACTTTGCAGACGACATCAGCCTGCTGTCCCACAAACAACAACACGCACAAACAAAGCTCACTCGGCTCGCAGAAGAAGCAGCAATGACGGGCCTGACCATCAACATCAAGAAGACGGAAGTAATGCGGGTCAACAACAAGCAAGAAGCCCCACTACAACTGCATGGGGAATGCATTACAGAGTCTGACCGTTTCACCTACCTTGGCAGCATAGTCAGCAAAAATGGAGGTTCAGATGAGGATGCAAGAAGCCGAACAAACAAAGCCAGGCTTGCATTCCACACCCTACGACCTATCTGGAACTCCAAAGCTCTATCTTTACACACCAAGATCCGCATCTTTAACACAAATGTAAAGGCAATACTTCTATATGGATCCGAGACATGGCGGGTGACAAATGCCATTACTAACAAGATACAGACATTCGTCAACAGATGTCTGCGCCACATCCTCAACATCAGATGGCCGGATAAGATCTCCAATATAGACCTGTGGGAGAGAACCAATCAAAAACCTGCTAGCCAAGACATCAGGAAGCGGAAGTGGGGCTGGATTGGTCACACCTTACGAAAGCCAGCCGACAACTTAACAAGACAAGCTCTGGGCTGGAACCCACAGGGGAGGCGCAGGGCTGGGAGACCCAGAGAGACGTGGAGGAGATCAGTCCACAGAGAGGCAGAGACAGCTGGCATGACATGGTCCCAACTAGAAAGGAGTGCCCAGAACCGGGTCCGTTGGCGGGGTGTGGTTGCGGCCCTATGCTCCACTGGGAGCGTACAGGAATAAGATGAGAAGATGAAGATGAACTCGACTGCTGAACTGTGTTCACTAAACATAACCCTTACTTCTATACTGATCACGTTCATTCTCGCATACACTCTGTCCATACGTGTAAGCCACAAGTTGTTAAGGGGTAAACATAGCCTGACAAAAACTATGACACGGACTGGTCCGTGACAGTCTGCTTTTTGTGAGGGCGGTGCACATCTTCTTTCCCTCGCTACCTTATCTTCTCCAGGCCTCTATTGAATCCGTTCCCCTTTGCAGACAGATGGGTCTAATGAGGGAAATTAGATTAATCACCTGTGTATTGAATGGCTTTGGATGCCTATACTCTTACTATTGGGTATCCCCTTACCCACGGAGATAATACACTTATCCCCTTACCCACGGAGATAATACAGGTATCGTCTTACCCACAGAGATAATACAGGTATCATTGCATCAAACAAAGGGGAAAATCTGTATTGACGGAGATGACCTCACGTGAGCCCAATGAGAGCCCCGGGTGCAAAGACCTCGTAACAAAACAGTGATTGAGGTACAGGTAACGCGAATGTTGCCCGTTGTAAACACATTTGTTGTGGTATTGCACTTCGTTGTCAGCTCATTAGCAAACTAAGTATAGTTATAACACCAGCGGATACTTGTGATCAACCAGTTAAATCGCTTACTCCTGTACTCTATGACAGCTAAAGAGTCAAGAAAAAGGGGAATTTTTTAAGTTCTCCGTTCACGTGATCAGGGTATTAACTATAAAATGATCATCAAAATCATCTATTATCGTCACTTAATAATAAATATGTTATACATCCTTCAGTATGTTCGCCGTCCTTTCTCCCTTGTAAAATGAGAGTCAAAGAGGAAAAGCAATCAATTAAGAAAATCTCAGTCTCAACGATAGTGTGTCACAAGCCAACTCTTACAAACGTTGCAATGAAAGCAAATTTATTTCAACGTATACAACATTTTGACAACACTTAAGTCACAAACTTTTCAAAGTGTAAATCAATTCAACAACCTACTTAATCCAAATAGTTCACAAATCTTATAACCACAAATGCAAGACATCAAGAAATTTGTTACTCGTAACACTGATAATGAAGGTATGTTGATAATGAAGGTATGTTGATAATGAAGTAATGTTGATAATGAGGGTATGTTGATAATGAAGGTATGTTGATAATGAAGGTATGTTGATAATGAAGTAATGTTGATAACGAAGGTATGTTGATAATGAAGGTATGGTTGTGTACGTGTTTGCTGCTGACCCTCATTTCATTGTCTTTTCTCTCGGGGCTCTTCTTTTGGGATTTCTCCCTCTCTCTTCCGTAAATATGTCAAACACTGTCTTCAATCTCCTCTGAGCATTTCTAAACATCTCAAAATGTCTCTGTTAAAATAACATACTCTACATGATAAAAAAAATTTTTTAAACATAAGGCAACTAGAAATACAAGCAAAAAGGGTAAATACTGAAACGTATCGTTAACAATATTTTTCCTGATAAAATAAAAACATTTCTAATCTTTTGGGAACAAGACAATTTAGACTTGAAAGACTTCAGCACAAATAGAAGCATGAAGCACAATAATAACCCTGAAACTGGTTACTTTACAGAAACTTGGAACTTTAAGTGCAACACTTTTAATTCACTAAAGAATGAATAAAATAACAATAAAAGTATGTAACATTTATGATCACAAACATTGGAAATGAAGTGTGTAACGCGCAGTGCTAAGTAGCAGCCATTTTCACTACTGTGGTCACTGCGCGAGACTTTGAAAAGTCTGGTACAAGTTTGTAGCTTGCAACACAATGTATGGAACAAGTTTGTAGCTTGTAACACAAAGTATGGAACAGGTTTGTAGCTTGTAACACAAAGTATGCAACAGGTTTGTAGCTTGTAACGAGCAAAACTTCTTCAAGTGGGACTTAAAAATTCTCCATCATCCCTCCTACAGCTGAGATTCATCGTCCTCTTAAGTCGTTTCAATGGTGACTTCTTCGTCGTCATCTTTTTTTTTGTCGTCTTCACCTTCTTCTTTGTTATCTTCACCTTTTTCTTTGTCGTTTTCACCTTCTACTTTGTCGTCTTCACCTTCTTCTTTGTTATCTTCGCCTTCTTCTTTGTCGTCTTCACCTTCTACTTTGTTATCTTCACCTTCTTCTTTCTCGGCTTCACCTTCTTCTTTGTCGTTTTCATCTTCTCCTTTGTCGTATTCCTCTTCTTCTTCGTTGTGTTCACGTTCTTCGTCGTCGTCGTCAATCTCAATGTCATCACCACCTTTATCTTTGGTTTCCGTTTTACCTGTTTAGAAGAAAAGAACAAAATTTGACATCGACAATACTAATAACACACCTAAAAGTGCTGTGTGCAAGCAGGGTAGGGGGAGTGGGTGAGTGTTTGTGAGTGGCTCAGCCAATGGTAGTCGTTAGTTGTTCTCTGTGAGCGTTTCCTACGAGCTACACGATTTCAGCATCATTGACATGGACAAAGAAAGACTGGAATCAAAAAAGTTCAAGGCCGCTTTCACAGTTGCCTGACTTGTGGCTGCACTGATGTAAATGTAGAGTGGATTATGGGACTTGTTCACTTACTAGCAGTGACCTTCTACCTCCTTCCCCCTCCAGCGTCGAACACTAACATAGCCCTACCCTCTACCCACGTACACACACACTAACACAGCCCTTCCCTTTACCCACGCACACACACACTAACCCACACACATACACGCACGCACACACACAAACACACACGCGTGTGCGATCTGTACAAAAGACAAACAACACGGCTATCGTCACTGGTTAAGGTGAGATACACTTGCTGATCTTCAGACAACCACTAGTATTAGTATGAGTCGGGTGATACAACTTTACAACATTGTAACTTAGACATTGAGTTATTTTGTAACATGTTACAACGCAGACAGTAGCTGCAGCTTAAATGTATTAAAACCCACTTTTAAGTGAGGAAGAAAAGCGCCTGTGATAACATAGACGTAGTGCTTACCAGCTTCAGTCACAATCATCTTGGGCTTTGGCTGTTCGCCTCTCGGAATAGTCCTGAAAAGTCAGCGAAAGTACATCAACCACAACAGTGATAAGTTTCACGGATATTTGATTTCCTGCTCCAGATGCTAGTGAATCATGATGTAAAGGCAGATCTTGGCGGGAATGATTGCTAGAAAAGAGATACAAAGATGATAATCAATCGACTAGGGAAAGACAATCAATCAATCAATCCTCTTCGTCCTAGTTGCACATAAGGCCTCAACCAGAGCCCGCCACTGATGTCGATCTGCTGAAACCCGCTCAAGGCGACCCCATGTCCAGCGCTTTCCTTTCATCTCCCTTTCCACTGTTCTTCTCCAAGTTTCCTTTGGACGGCCTCGTTTTCTTCGGCCGTCTGGAGTCATTCGTAGGGCGATTCTGGAGAGGTCTGCTGTCTGCTGGCGAAGCACATGTCCAATCCATCGCCAACGCCTTCGTTGAACCTGCGTGGTGATGGACTCGGTTTCAGTTCTTCGGTGGAGTTCTTCATTGGTAATGGTGTTTAGCCAAAAGATGTTAAGTATGCGCCTTTTTTGGAAGACGTCAAGCCTGTTACCGATGTTTCCAATGCTTCTGATCCATAAAGGATGGTGCTGATCACATTTGACTTGAAGATTCTCAGCTTGGTCTTCTGGCTGATGTTTTTTGCCTTCCATGTGCTCCTGAGTGAGGCGAAGGCTTGGCTGGCTTTCGCCAGTCGGGCTCGAATCTCCACCACCAGTGTTGGACATCTTGGACCCAAGATAGGTAAAACTGTCAACTTCCTCAATCTCTTCTCCATTTAGTTTTATGTTTTCTTGGACTCTGGCGTTCACTCTCATACTTTTCGTTTTCTTTGCGCTGACCTTCAAGTCAAGGCTTCCAGCTGTTTCTGAGAAGGCATTTGTTTTCTCCTGCATGTCTTGGTGGCGGTGTGACAACAGGGCAATGTCATCAGCAAAGTCCAAGTCTTCCAGCGTTGTTGTTGCTGTCATGGTCATGGTCCATTTGATCCCTCTCCTCTCTCTGTCGGTGGAATTTTTCATGATCCAGTCCATGGCCAGGATGAAAAGGAACGGCGACAGAATGCAGCCC
Source organism: Marisa cornuarietis (assembly GCA_004794655.1). Taxonomy (NCBI): domain Eukaryota; kingdom Metazoa; phylum Mollusca; class Gastropoda; order Architaenioglossa; family Ampullariidae; genus Marisa; species Marisa cornuarietis. Next base: position 739,954 of record SMMW01000519.1, on the reverse strand, counting down.
TGCTTCAACCCAGTGCTGACGTTGAAGGGGGTTGTGAGCTTCGTGTCACAGACCACCTGAGATTTGAAATCGCTGTACAGCATTGAAATGACCTGGACAAGTTTCGCAGGGACTCAATAATGCCTCAGGATCTTCCATAAGGATTCGTGGTTAATGCTGTCAAAAGCCTTCTCCAGGTCGATGAATTTGATGTACAGGGGTGCGTTCCACTCATTGCTCTGCTCCAGAATCTGACGCAGAGTGAAAATGAGTTCAGAGGAGGATCGCCCAGGGCGAAATCCTGCTTGCTGAGGCCGGAGGTCTTTCTCAACGGTTGCTGTCAGTCTTGACAAAACAATCTTGCTGAAGAGCTTGCTGGTGATGAAAAGAAGTGTTATACCCCTCCAGTTATTACAGTCTCCAAGATCTCCTTTCTTGGGTAACTTGAAGATGAGCCCTGTCTTGGGGATCTGTCCCTGATTCCCAAACTTGCCTAAAGATTTCAGTCAACATGGGAGCTGTCACATTCACATCTGCTTTCAACATCTCTGCTGTTATTCCATCTGCCACTGGTGCTTTGCTGATTTTCATTGCCTTGATTGCTGCTGTCACTTCTTCCAGGCTTGGCGGGTCTGTGCAGATGTCAAGGTCTGTATCTGCTGGCTGGATGTCTGCAAGCTGAGGGAGGTCTGGTCTGTTTAGAACTGACTCAAAATGCTCCCTCCAGAGCTGTAGTTTTTCTGCCTCTCCCTGGACAACATTTCCGTTCATGTCTTTCACTGGTACTTCACTGTTTTTGAACCTGTTGTTTAGCTGTTTATTGATTTTATACAGTGTCTTCAGGTCATGTTTTCATGCTGCTTCTTCTGCTTTATCTGCCAGTTTCTCTATGTAGTCCCTTTTGTCGGTTTTGATCATCCTCTTTACCTCTTTGTTTATTTCTGTATATCTTTGTCTGTGTTTTTCCTTTAGACGTTCAGATCTGGTGTTGTTGATTTTCTGCTTGGTTGACTTTCTCTCATCTATCCTTTTCCATCTCTTCTCTGATCCATTGTTCTTTCTTTTTTCGTTGGAAGCCCAGTATTTTCTCTCCTGTTTCCTGTAAGACTCGATTGAAGTCCTCTAAGGTCATCTCCTGTTGGTCCCCTAGTGCCTGGAACCTGTTCTTTACTACCACTACAAATGCCAATTTGGTGGCTGGGTCGTTCAGTCTGCCGGAGTCTACTCTCTGCTGACCTGCCTGTTTTCCTCGCGATCGACGTAGCTTCAGAGAAACTGCGGCTATCACAAGAGTGTAGTCACTGGCAACGTCTGCTCCTCTGTAGGCTCTGACATCTTGAAGTGAGGTCCTCCATCTTCGGTTCACGATGACATGGTCTATCTGGTTCTTTGTGAATCCTTTTGGTGATGTCCACGTTGCCTTGTGGATGTCTTTGTGTTGGAAGAGTGTGCCTCCAATCAGTAGATTGTTTTCTTCACAAAAGTCTTCCAGTCTCTCTCCGTTGTCATTGATGGTTCCAATTCCATGCTTGCCCATGATATGCTCCCTGCAGGTGTTGTCTCGTCCCACCTTGGCATTGAGATCGCCGGTGATGAGCAACATATCAAGGGCTAGGACGCTCTCCGTGGCTGCCTGGAGCTGATCGTAAAAAACATCCTTGTCTTCTGCCTCGGAGTGTTCTGTTGGTGCATAGCAAACTAGCACTGTCAGCTTGGTGTACTTTGAATGGAATCTTGCTCTCAGAAGCCTGTGTCCATAAGGCTTCCATTCCACCAGTGTCTTTTCAGTTTTCCTATTGAGAAGTAGTGCTACTCTTTCAGAGTGTTGATCGTCTGATCTTCCTGAGAACAAGATAGTATGTCCTGATGCTAGTCTCCTCTTTCCCGTGCCGGTTCATCTGACCTCGCTGACTCCCAGAATGTCCAAGTTGTAATTGTCAAACTCCTTGACTAGTTGGGGCAACCTGCCAGTCTGATACAAGGTCTGGACGTTCCAGCACCCCACCCTCAACTTCTGCTTTGGCTTCAGTAAATCCACCATCGGGGCGCCAGCTCCCTCTCGGGTTTGACTGTCGTCCGTCATAAGTCCAGTTACCTGGTGTGTTTCATTACCTTCGCCATCCGTAACGAGTGCTCTAGTGTTGGTTTCTGTAACGTGCTTTTTTATATGGTGGGTTTTGTTAGCCCTACCACAACCTAATTTAACTCTAGGTGAGGTGTCCACCTTAGTTGACTCTTACGACATGCCTGGCTGGACAGCAGGGACCCGATTCTTACAATGCTCGCTAAGCAAGCATACCCCGGGGTCCCACAGGGAAGCGAAAGACAAGTCAAGAATTAAAGGAAGGAGAGGAAGCTGTTAGTGGTTGACTAGCTGGTTGAGAGAAATAAAGAACTAGTCTACAACGCTTGTTTTTATGAAGACACCTCTTTCCCTGATAACTCAGGCAGCTCTCTGTGGTGTGCACTGAGAAGTTTTCATGTCACAGGACGAGATTCAAACCAGTGGTTTCCCTTCCCAAGTGAACGCTTTAACCACAAGGCTAGTTTGTTTTCCATGCAAGATGATTGCACTTTCAGTGACGTTTACTTTTCATTGCTGTATGTTTTATATTTCTTTAAAGGCTAACCCAAATGCGAAATTACTGTAAAATGTTCGAGCAGAGTTTATTATAAAATACCGATGTTCTATCCTAAGCAAAAACAAATCTGTCTCATTGACAAGATTTGCACTGGAGCCTTTAAGTTTTTTTCACCCGAGTTGTTGAAATAGTCCATCATTTCCCGTGACACCACAAAACAGGGTCAGTGGGTGGGCGACGCATCTATAGCATATGGTCAAAGGTCATCAATAACATATGGTCAAAGGTCATCAATAACATCTGCTCGAATGTCTGTCGTTCGCTGTGGCGTTGAGGGATGTTATCAGTTAGAATTAAGTTCCTTGTAGTTTGTGAACATACTAAGTCAGTCTATATTCCTAATATATCGCAGCTTTGTATTCGTGACTCGGGTATTTGATACGTGTCTCGCGCATATGACGATACATCCTTAGTGTAATAACACTTACTTTGCAGCAACAGCGCAGAGTATGACGACAACAGCGTCAAAAATACAAGCCGCTACAACGCTCATAATGGAACACTCCACGGGGACCGTTAAGACCTCCTTCGTTTCTTCTGCACGAAAACAAACCTCATATTACAGTCCTTGGTTACAAGCAAGACTGAGTAAAGTTCCTTTAGTTGTTTTTTCTCTTCTTTGAAGTCACTTCAAACCTTTTGATTTGTTAATTAAAATCTTGTCAAAACAGATCGACTTAGTTGCTGTCAGCTGCTGTTTAAGACGGACACCCAGTCTTGTGGGTTATGAGATGGTATAAACCTTACCACTTATACCAATTGATACTTCTCAGCTCAGGATACAGTAAGCGATATCAATATTGACATAGCACTGGTAGAATGAAAGAATCATCATCATCATCATCATCATCATCATCATCATCATCATCATCATCATCATCCCTTGACTATCACTAGCTGATCACCAGTTAGCAAACCCGCCGTTAGCAAGCTCTGCAGATGCTCTAGACTGAGTGACAAATTTCATTCATTTTCTCATTGAAATTTGTAACTGTACAAGTAGGTCGACGCATTTGTTGTTCAATTGTAAAAATATAAAGACAAGCAGAGCGGGGTTACGTTTCTGTAGTTTGATTTCTTGATATATATATATATATAACAATCTTAATTGATTACAGTATTTACAAAGTGTAGTCTCTATATACAGTGAATGGAGAAAACAGCTTTCATTGCTTAACCCCGCCCCCTTCCCTCTTGCTACTTTACCCATCTTTCTCGCAGAATCACTATATTTTTCTGTTCCTGTTACTTGATGCCTTTTGTTTTCTGTTTCGTCAGTACTGTCGTTTTCTTTCGTCCCTTTGTTCTGTGTCTACTTAGTCCACGTCTCTTCCTCGTTTTAAGCGCTAAGAGCATGCTCTCTATGAGTGTGAATATGCGCTATAAAAATCTTCACTATTATTATTATTATTATTATTAATAGCACACTACTTGGTATAGTCACCAACAAAATGTACGTGTGACGTTGTCAACGTTTACCTGGCGGGCAGGAGCCGTCCACAGGACTACATATTTGTGAATTCCAGCAGACAGGGTTCTCGCAGATACCTTCACATTCAGGGCCGTAATATCCTGCCCTGCAGACTATGGACACAGTTGATTAGTCTCTTAAGTAATTTTGTAAATCATGGACTTTCCAGACATAGATTTATTTATCGCACAGGGTCAAAGGTTAGGGCACAATGGAGTGTGGGAGAGAAAGGACAAGATGATGGACGAGTTATAGTAGGTATTCTCAAACGAGAGATGTTTTAAGTCCAGATCAGAAGGCTTGTACTGACTCCGTTGTGTGGAGAGACAGAGACAGGTCATTCCAAATACTGGGACCAGAGAAGGAGAAAGAGCGACGACCGAACAACTCCAGTCTGATACGTGGAACAGAGAGAAAACCGGCGATGGCCGAGCGAACTGACCTGCGAGGCTGGTATGAGAACACAAGCTCAGACAGACTGATTAATACATTTATACGTAATATATACATATTATTTATATATATATATCGTATTTGAACAATTTTTCTCAGTACAAACTGGTACATCGCATTGATGCCCTCTGTAAATAAAAGACAATGGATTTTTTTAGTTTTGAAATGCGTTTTTTCTGAAGATAACTAATAAAATTATAAATACAACAAACTGAGTTATTAGAAGCAGTATAAACTACATCTGATTGTTACCTATTGCTCTAGCATATCATTAGAAACCAATCTAATTGAAGAATTCTATCTCGGTGTTACAAATTAAATGCGGTAGCAGTTTGTTTAAGGTGTCGCCCAGCGCCGCCAGCGCTTTGATGGGGTATTTGACCCCGGTTGACCGACTGGGCGCTGAGATCCTTCTAGCGGGTGTGTGAGCCAGTGTCTGACGCAAGCCTTGATGACCCAGACCGAGAGCGCGCATGCGTGACGAGTAGATGCTCGATGTTTCTAGGTGTGTTTGTATCATGTATATAAGCAGTGAGAATGAGTGTTTGAGGAGGGATGTGAGCGAGAGCAAAGTAGAGAGCTTCTGCGGGCGTGTATCGCCGCTAGTGAGTTGTGTCAGGCTTGTGTTGCCTTAGTTAGAGTAGACGTGTGTTGCCTTTATCCAGCGTGTGTCGCTGTGGTCAGTTGTTGTGTCAGGCGTGTGTGTCGTTGTTTGAGTAGAAGGAGTCGCTGCTAGAATAGTTGTCAGAGTGAGTTATTGTGAAAGTATTGCCGGTGTGTGTTGCCGATTTGCTGGAGTGAAACTTGCTGTACAAGACTTGTGAAATAAAGCTTTAAGCAGCAAATATCTTGACGGCAAAGACTCTGTTTCGTGGAGAGGCTGGCATCGCAGATTAAGGACCCATAACGAGCCATTGACGACGACATAGGCGCATGGGACTTATGCTTTTTCGTTCAATGTAATTACAGACATTTCAACATCCATACGTTCCATCTACGTTTCATCCGTAACACCCGGAATAGATATTGATTTGTGACTGTCATAATATTCCATAAACCATTGAAGGCTTTCCGTCTGCTTCTCCGTGGTTTCACCTTTCAGAAAGCAACAGGATTGTTTTCTGGCAATAGGTCGTTTTCAGTCACGTGATACACACGTTAGCAACCAGACACTGTCCGCCATCTTGGTAGTCTCGGGGTGTTTGTCAGTGTTTATCAGCACTTGAGTGGTCAAGATGATTTTCACACAATTTTTCTTCCTGACTTGTCTCACTGCTGTCTCCCACAGGCGACGCCGTTCTTCTGTAAGTGTTTTTTTGTTTCGTCGCCTTGGTTCAAAATAATTTTGGGCACCCTAGAGAAAGATACATTTAAAGGAACATTTCGTTTACCGCCAGGCTTGTTTCCTCATCCTTTTATACCGCAGATGACCATAACAATTGATCAAAACATTTCAAAAGCGATTGTTATCCAGTCACTTATACAGTACAAGCTAATCTTGAACTTTCCATAAAACGAAGAAATCTTCCTCTGGCAGTGCTTACTATACAACAGCACGAGATTTTAAAACCATTCGCGACTGTTGGTAGATCAAGCACCAGATATACAACATCGACACTTTCTACACCGTCTGGTCTACAAGTAACATCGTGACACAGTCACAAACACATCAGCAGTCGTATCCTTAACCAGCACAATGCTAAAATCAACTGACAGTGTGAGGACACCATTGACATGCATGCTCAAAACATACTAAACAAAGAATTGAGGGTGATAAACGTATGAAGAGCACGTGCTTTACAAATACTGCAGAAGGGGATGAAACATCTTCAGTATAGGAAAGTATTTTTCTCCTGCTTTTCAAGTGAGACTGCCAATGTTTGGAGGTTTATATCTTGAAAATTAAGCATAATTATGTACTCATATTTCGGAAATTAATATTTTAAAATGAGCTTAACCTGATCACAAAGAAAAAGAATGTTGCACTTGGGTTGTCCTTTAATAGTAGAAAGTTTTATTCTAGCAGTGCCAAGGTTGGATGTCTTGAGGAGGGGGCGCACAAAAGTGATCGTGAGACAGTCAGGTGCAGTTCTATGGCACCCCTCCCTTGACCACGTGACCAAGGCTATGCTTGGACGGGTCAGTCAGTGGAAGGACGGGGTGCCCACGCCAAAAGCGATATCCGGAACTTGTCTATAAAAACAGAAGAAACACGTAGCTTGCTATCCTTTCTTTAATACTCCCTTCACTTCGGCAGCAGCAGCAGAGATGTAGCGCAAGAGACACACGTTGAGAGGACTGAGAGGTGAGCTGAAGGGAGGAGGTCTGCTTCTTAAAGTAAGATGTTTACATTGTAGATGTTGGTTTTTTTCTTTTGAAAGATTAATTCTCCACTACCCTGCAGGTGATAACAGCTTTCTGCTGTACAGTCCATTTTCATCGCAATATTTCCACCCGCTACTTTAGATTGTTGATCTCCGCGAGTCACCAAGCGTGTGTGTGTGTGTGACATGGTTGGGCGGGGGGTGAAAGGCTGGCCAGGGCAGTTTGACATACGGTTGGAGATCTTAGCGACCCAGTAGAAAGTATACAGTCGCCCATATACTGTATACCGTATTACCCGTCTGTATTATACAGTATCACCCGTATACAGTATCGCCCGTCTGTAGGAACGAGAACGAGGCTGAGCCTAACCGGCTTGACAGCTCTCGTGTTCCACATTTATTTCTTGTTATACTTGGTTGTGAGTAACTGCAGTTGACATCCAGTTTGTGCCAGTATTTTCGTCACTGACTGAGCTTTAGTTTCTGCTGTGTTTTTTGTGGTCGACCGTAGGAATCACGCAGACTTTTGTTCTTCACCAATTTTTCGGAGCGGTGCCATGTCAGCCATTACTGTTCAGCTTCACCGTTCAGTATGTACGGAAACCACGCCAACCTCTTCTTCCAATATTTTGCTAAAGTGCAGTTATTTTAATTATGACTGACATTGTTGTACAGGACAATTATTCTGGTTTCACCGTGTCTTTTTTCCAACTCATGTTCCCAGATCTGTTGCTTGATCTATCAGCTACAGACTTTGTATTCCTACGCGATGATGTAGATCTTTGCTTGTCTGCTGTGGTTTGCTCTGTGGACAAGAACTGTTTCCAGTTTTATCACATACTAATGTTGATGTTGTGTATCTGAACTATGAGCTTTAGATCTTGACCTCTTGCACATCCTAGTCTGTGAACTGTGGAAGTCTGTGTAATCTTTGGTATTGGACTTGGTTTGGGACTAAAATACCTCCCAGGACCTTGGACTCCCAATGACAAGCGCAAGATCTTCTATGTAAGGTTTCCTGGTGATTTGTTGCTCAACATGCTCAAGCTGCTCATCCTGCCCTTGATCCTGTCCAGCCTGGTCACGGCGACGGCCACGCTGGATAAGAAAGCTTCCGGCAAACTGGGGCTGGGCGCCATGATCTACTACATGACCACAACGCTGTCAGCCATCATTCTTGTCCTGTCCATCCATCCCGGAGACCCACGTGACATTAACACCATTCCACGCAGTGGCGCCTCTAAGAACACCAAATCGCTGGACGCTCTGCTGGACTTGATCAGAAACTGCTTTCCGGATAATTTACTGACGATGTGTTTTCAACGGGAGACAAAAGACGTTGATTTGATAAGCCGCTACCAGACACGTGTCCAATGGAACTGCAATGGTGGAAGTCACAGACATTATAGAGAGCCTGCAGCTGGTCGTAAGCTCTGGCATGAACGTTCTGGGTCTGGTGGTCTTCTCTATCGCCCTGATATATCTCTGTACCATTGTTTGTGACATGTTTTAGTCTGTTTCACTTTGTCGGTTGTGTGAATTTGTGTCTTTGAATTTCTTTGTTAAGTGCATTGAGCCTTCTGTAAAGCAGGGAAATGCGCTATATACGTTTCCGTTATTATTAGTAGTAGTAGCATACAGTATCACCCGTATACAGTGTACAATATATAGTATCACCAGTATGCAATATACAGTATACAGTATCACCCGTATACAGTGTACTATATCACCCGTATACAGTGTACAATATCACCCGTACACAGTGTACACTATCACCCGTATACAATGTACAGTATACAGTATCACACGTATACGGTATACAGTATTTCTCGCATTGGTGTCAGGCAGGCCCCGCCACTACTACTAAACCCTTTGACAGGAAAACGATCTGAATTCTTCCTCTCTATATTCTACGCTTAATGATTATCATTTATTTTTGTATATTTGACACATTTTACTTACCATAGACTTCAACTTGGCATAGGTAGAGTGAGTACCCCAATAGGAAATAATAATTCTTGGATTGAAATTCTCGCTTTATCTTAACCACTTGAGCAGTTGTATTGAATGGAACAGGAATATAACCTTCCTTCTTAGTGTTTGTCTTGTAAAGAAAAATCTGTCTGTCATCCACTAACACGGCCATTCCCGCAAAATCGCTCCCTGCGAAAACAAACAAACAAACAAAAAATAAAACAATTAAATGCACGGACACACACACACACACACACACACACACACACACATACACACGCATGCAGCTACTTCCAGCATCATCCACCACATATGATGTTTTATGTAGACGTGTATTATTTTTTGTAAAAAGACTTGAAGTGTAATTCCAATAAACAAGCCACACTTGTTTGTTGAAAGTGATAGAGCTCTATGTTACGAATTAAATGTTGTAGTCATTGTGTCAGGTGCCGTCCGACGGCCGCCGGTGGTATTATTGGTATCTGACCCCGCGTGACCTGGCCGGTGTTGTCACCATGGAGCTCCGTGTAAAAGATTTAATTAATTGTGTAGCTGGTTTTTTTTTAACCAATAGCATTTGCGCGAATGCAGATTTTAAAGCGACAATATTGCTAATACAGTTTTAATTTAAAAAACTATATAAATTACATATTTATTCCACGTGCCCTTTACATGATCAACTCTACTGGCTGTGATCTTGTACTAGCCTGAGGTGAGGTAAGGTCACTAACTGTCTACTGTTGCTGAGAATACGTGCGTGTGTGTGTGTGTGTGTGTGTGTGTGTGTGTGGAAATGTAGTGTGTGTGTGATGTATATGTATATGTCTTTATCTCTATATATTTCTTGTGCGAGTGATAGCTGGAATTGTCCTTGTGGACTAATAAAGTTGTACGGACCTTGTCTGGGGTCAAAGTTCAATATTGTGCGCAAGACAAACCGCCGTCTTTCTTTTTGCAGAGGTAAGACAGATGGCGCAGCTACATGTGCTAAATGTGGGTTTTAAACAGAAAAATATGGCAGAAAAGCGAAAGAAGATTTATCATTATTACAATGACTGAGAGGAAGAGTTCTTTTTCACGATAGTGAAAGAAAGTGTGTATGTCTCATCTGCGGGGCGACCATGGCGACGGCAAAGCGGCAGAATGTGGAGAGACACTAATTCATATCACAAGCTTCCATGCTAACTATCCACCTGGCACTGGCAGCGCTCTGCGGGCAGAAAAAGTCCGCGAGTCTTTTATCACGATGCCAGTGAAAAAGTAAAAAAAGTAACTAGAGCTTCATTTCGAATTGCGAATATTTTGATAAAAAGCAAGAAAGTCTATTCCGATGGGAAAGTGTTGAATGGAGCAATGATGATAACTGCAAACTGTTCAAAGACGAGACTAATGGTCCCGATGTCATGTCCATTCTCTCCGATGTCCAACTGAGGGCAAGTTCAATGACTAGAAGAGTGTCACCTATGTCCGAGAATTTGACAGAGCAGCTGAACCAGGATCTAGCTAAGGGCAGGTGGTTCAGCATCCGGTGCGATGAGTCTGTGGATAGCGGCAGTACATCGCAGCATGTTTATCTGGATGGTGTTTGATGATTTTTTCTACAAAAGAACTCCTGGCACTACTGCCACTGAAGACAACAAAGGGAGTTGACATCTACAACACAGTGAAAAGGTTCTTTGTGGATTAAAAGGTATCACTGGAAAAACTGGTGTCGGTGACTACAGATGGGGCTCCCACCATGACGGGCCGACGTGCACAATGCAAGAATGACACAGACTTCCCAAAATGTCTGCATTATCACTGCATCATCCATCAGCAGGCGATATGTGCAAAATGATTGGTTTGATCATGTGATGACCCTTGTCGTGAAGATCATAAATAGCATCCTCTCCAAAGCCAAAGAACAGGATTTAAGGTGCTGTGTGAGGAACTTTCAGCTGAATATGGTGACCTGTTATTACATACAAGAATCTGATGGCTCAGTAGGAGACGAGGTTTGCAGCGGATTTTTTTTTTTTTTTTTTTGGTCACTTTCGGATGAAATCAAAGAGTTCACGGAAAACCAAGGGGATGGACGTCTCGTTACTTCAGGACATTGAGTGGATACTCGAACATACATTGACTGACTGACTGACTGACTGACTGACTGACTGACTGACTGACTGACCAACTTTATTTATCCCAGTGGGCAATTTGAATGTGGGCATGTGCTCTAGTTCAACAGTGAGTGGCAAAAACAAAAACAAAACATGTATCTCTATATAGATTTAATAAAAAAAAAAAAAAAACTTACAGGGAAATCAAGTATACACATACAACATCACACACGCGCACACACACCACTGACAGCTCATCTAACATTAAGCAGCTGGACTGCAGATGGCACAAATGATTTTAGGTGTCTGTTACTCTTACATATAGGCATGGCATAACGTTTACCTGAGCTTAATAATAAAAATTCTTTTGTTAATACATGATCAGGTAATGATAAAATGCATGAGGCTTTCCGTACTATTTGCTGGTTACAAAAAGAGGCTAAATCCCTCTGTCTGATACCAATTATCTTAGAGCAGATGTTAACAACACTGTTCAGACTATTCCTATCATGGACAGAGAGATTGCGAAACCAGCAGACAAATGAGAAAGATAGAAGACTCTCAATGAATGACTGGTAAAAACGGCCTAATATTACTTGACTAACTGAAAAACTCTTTAATTTATGCAAAAGATACATTCTTTGTTGGCCACGTTTAACAATGTGTTCGGTGTTTAAGTTCCATTTGAGCTGGCTATCAAAAATAGTTCCCAGATACCTGAAGGAGTTAACAACTTCAACAGGTTTACTATGAATCACACTGGGAATAACAAAATCCTCTTTGATCTTCCTAAAGTCTATAACTATTTCTTTAGTCTTATCTACATTCAACTCTAAAAAGTTATCATCACACCACTGTACAAAATTCGTTAAGGCATTGCCATGATCTGTTGTGTGTTCCTGTAAAAGAGTCAACAATGCAGTGTCATCAGAGAACTTGATGAGGTAGCTATTCTCCTCCATGCTTCTGCAGCTGTCAGTGTACATGATAAATAACAAGGGTGACAGACAACAACCCTGTGGGGAGCCAGTGCTTGTAAAAACTGTGTCAGAATATTTACTATTAACATAAACCCTCTGCTGTCTACAAGTCAAAAAATCCACTATCCATAAACCCAGTTGATGTGGCAGGTCAAAATCAAAAATCAGTCTCGAAGCCAGAAGGTGTGGTTGCACTGTATTGAATGCAGAACTAAAATCTGCGAAGAGTAATCTGGCATGTGACTTGGGCTTTTCTAAATGTTTATACAGTGTGTTCAGAATGAATAACTTGGCATCGTCAACACCCCTCGTCTTCCTGTATGCAAATTGCAGTGGGTCCAGTTTACTCTCTACAGATGTTAAGATGAGACTTTTTACAATTTTCTCAAAGGTTTTCATTACAAGGGAGGTTAAAGCTATTGGCCGAAAATCATTGGGTTGGCTGGGGTTAGGTTTTTTTTAGGGAGAGGGACGATGTTAGACAGTTTCCAGAGTGCTGGAATGTGCCCTGAGTCGAGAGAGAGTTGAAAAAGATGTTGAAACACTCCTCCCAACTGAACAGCACAGAAGTGCAGGACACGCCCACAAATCCCATCAGGCCCCTGCGACTTGTTGACCTTGACCCGCTTAAGCATTTCCGTCACACCGACTTGAGAAATTACAATGTTGTTATCTAACACCAGCGACTGTTTAAGTTCCCTAACTCTTTCAGAAAAATCATGGTTGTCGAAGCGTGCATAGAAGTTATTTAAAACATTTGGCAAGTCCTGGTCGCTCACGCCGTTGAGTTTGACTGATTTTCTAGTGCAGACCATCTTTTGATTAACAGAAGCCATGGACTTGATCCCCTGCCAGGCATAACGAAGGTCGCCGGCACAATAACGAAGCTCTATCTTGTCTTTATAATCTCTTTTCGCTCTTTTGATCGCGGCCCTTACATCTCTGTTCGCAGATCTTTTTGCCAGGGTATCGCCGGTAAAATAGATACGCTTTTTCTTGTTAAGTACATTTTTCAAGCTTCTGGTTACCCACGGTTTGTTGTTGGGAAATATAACAATGGTTTTGCTGGGTATTACAGACTCAACACAAAAAGAAATGTATGAGGAAACAGCATCTGTCAGTTCATCAGGGGAATTACAAGAGTCATAAAAAGCATCCCACACCGTACAATCAAAACAGCCTCGCAAACACTCAACACTCTCATCCGTCCAGCGCTTCACCGACTTAGCCACAGGTTTCACACGTTCAAACACAGGCCTGTACACGGGGGCCAGAAACACACTGTGGTGGTAGGAAGCCCCAAAAGATGGCATAGGCTTGGCTTTGTAGGCTGCGGGGACAGTGCCATAGCATAAATCCAGTTTGGTGTGTTTCTGGGTTGTTGGGCAGGTCACATACTGGTCATACGTTTTTAAAATCTTTGACAGATCACAATTGTTAAAATCGCCCAGAATAAATTTTGGCGCGTCTGGTGACAATGAATCGAGTTTGTGTGTAACATCGGCGATTACCTTCCTGGCAGACGTGACATTCGCTCTAGGGTGAATATACACCAATGTGAAGAACAGCTGGGGAAATTCTCTAGGAAGATAAAAGGGGCGAATGGAGACTGACAACAGTTCGATATCAGGCGTACAGATTGTTTCACGCACTACAACAGTGTTACAGTACCTTTTGTTGACATACAAGCAAACCCCCCCACCGGTGGATTTGCCAGTAATGGTTGCTGAGCGGTCACAGCGATATGGGAGACCAAAGCCAGAAATATACAGCTCATCACCATCATTATCTTTTAGCCATGTTTCGGTGCAAGCAAGCAGACAGGTGTCGCGATACTCCTTCATACACAAGACATACGCCTCCAACTCGTCCACCTTGTTACGCAGTGACTGCATGTTGGCGAGTAGCACAGACGGTAATGGTGGCATTCGCTGCTTATTATCCAATCCATATCTCCTCAGTCTGCGCTGTGTACCCCCTCTCCTACCTCTCCTCCTCTTAGGGCACGCCGTTGACATCATTTCGTGTGGAAGGTTCGAAAAGAAGAGAGGGAGGTCGGAAGATCTCAGTGAAAGTAGAAACCCTCTCGTGTATATGGAGCGGCCGCCATCTTGATGTTGTTGTCCTGACGCCAGTACAGTAGAAATCCAAAGACAGGCAGTAATCAACACCACCAATCCAGAATATGTAGACATGCACATTTTCCAAGAATTCACATCCACCACCATACATAAAATGAACAGCAAAACTGAAAGCTACACACACTAGAATAAGAAAAATAGCGAGCACATGGTCACCCGTCGCCCCACGTGCGTGAGCGCCCTTGACCTTATCATTTGTAACTGATATCACTGAGAAGCTGAACCTTTTGAACTGTGAGCTGCAAGGTAAAGATAAGACTGTTGCTGATATTATAAGTGTTGTAAAAGCATTTAAAGCTAAGACGAACATGTTATCTATGAATTTACAGAGAAAAAAGTTCTGCACTTTCCGTCCATGCAGTCAGTGCTGAATAATAATGCATGTGCATCTAAGGCTTTTGACAAAGCTGCAGAAAAGTATTAGGAATTTAAATCATAAACAGTCTTGTGCAAGAGTTTGAGAACAGGTTTAGTGACTTTGATCAACTTGAGCCATGTGTGTCATTTATTTTAAACCCTTTCATGCAAGTGGACTTAACATGCATTGAGCAGCTGTGTCGGCGTGTGAGTCATGAGACGGCTGACAGTTTAAACAGCGGCTGTTGAAAGGACGAAAAGGAAAAAGTAGAGAAGAATGAAAAAAGCGTTTTGTTGGCCTTTTAATTTTATTTGTGTGTTGTGTTGGTCTCCTCCTTGACGGGAACGTGACAGTCTCCTCGGTGTTTGAAAGTCCTGACCGGACTTTATTTGTGTGACAAGTTCTGACCAGACTTTAGAGTGAAATTTTTCATATTAAACCTGTTGAGGTGAGTGTGGGTCTATATCAATTTTTGTCTTTAAACGGTGGTTGATATTTTGACTGTTGTAAATTTAAAAGGTGGAGTTTGAGAGAGTGATTATAGTTTTTTGTATGAGATAAATAGCTGAAAGTAAGTTATTATTTGGGACGGGAAATGCTTTAGAAACGGATATACTGATTGCTAAAGATTGTTATTTTCTGTCCAGGTTTTTTTCTGTATTCGTTTTTCTGGCTGTCTACTGTATGTTCGTCGGCTGTCGCGGTGTGGAATGTACCTAGATTCGGAAAGGACAGCGCCAGGAGCAGAGACTGTTGTGTGTGGTTTGTGTTTTGTTCTCTTCTGGAGAGACTGGCTTAGCGGAGGACTGCGCCTTCAGAAGTGAATAAATATTGGATTCTTGACTGGAGATGAAACTGTGAATGAACATTGGACTCTTGACTGGAGATGGAACTGTGAATGAACATTGGATTCTTGACTGGAAAGGGAGCTGGGTTGGATGTTTGCACTTGAATTTAGATTTTGGTTTCCCTTTTAATTATTATTCCTTCTTTCAATTTATATTTATCTTTAAATTTAACTGTTGCTATGTTATTATCTCGTCTGAAAGTGACTGTAGAGTGCACGTGACACACATGTAGAGATTGAAATCCTAATGTTGCAAAATGACCTCCACCTCAGAGCTCATCAGGGTGCACCAAACTTGTGGCGCCTTGTGGACAGAGAAAAGTACAAAGATGTCTGCACAGCAGCTATGAAAGTTGCCTGCTTTTTGGTTCAACCTGTCTCTGTGAATCATCATTTTTTAACATAAACTTCATCAAGAATAAACCCAGAACACGCCTTACTGATGCTAATCTACAAGACTCAGAGTTGCAGTGTCAAATGATACCCTAGCTTACAGTACACTAGTGAACAGCATGCAGTGCCAGGCTTTCCACTAACAGACATTTACAAAGATGTCTTCAGTGAGACACTGTAGCGGTGTTAGATATTGAACACAAATGTGAAAAAATGTGTTCAAAAAGATTAAGAGATGTAAAAATTTGTTAAATATTCTACACATTTGGTGATTAGTACAGATGTGCTGATTAATGACATAACTGATCATTTGTACAACACGGGACAGAGTTCATAATTTGTTCAAAAATTTTATGATAGGATAGTTAATGATTTCCTAAAATTGTTACTTTGTACAAAATATGACAGGTTGAATCCCTTAAAATGCTCAACATGTGTTCAACTTTGTTACTCAGTAGTTTGTATCAAGCAAGTAGTTCACGTATTATTCAGTACTCAGTAGCTCTCAGTGTCAAAAAGTTTGGTGACCCCTGACCTAGACCATTCTAGCAGGTGTGCGAGCGAGTGTGATTTTCAGATTCTTTCATATTCCTTAATCATCTGTCACCCTCTAATCCTTCTTATTTGGAATGTTCGGTGCGAGAGAGGAAATGTGATCGAGATGTTTCTAGACGCTTTGTACATTGTATATAAGCCCCGAGAGTGAATGTACAAGTAGCAGAGGCGCCCGGTAGTGTAGTGGTTAAAACACTCGGGTTCAGATCTCGTCTCGGGACACTCTCTGTATATGAGACTGTCCGCAGGGGTGGACGTTAGAGCTGTGTCAGCAAGTGAAGATTGCTGTTAAGCTGTACATAAAGTGTTTGTTATTTGGAATCTCTTCGACTACAAAGACTTGGAGAGGTTGGCACCGTAGATTTACGACCCACGAACGAGCCATTGACGACGGCATAGCCCAATGGAACAATCGTCGCCAATTAACATCACATTTTCATCTTTCACCGTAACACACTAGATTAGCTAAAGAAGTGAAGGGGGGATGGTAAAGGTCAGCAAGTCACATTTATCATTCCTTGACTCTGCATGTTACAAGATCATGTTATTTCATTATTTTCACAGTTGTGGTAAGGTGCAGTGGATTACAAAGGGCAGTTACGTTCACAGTGAGAATTATCTTCAAACCTCAAAAAGTGACTTTTTAGAAAAATGTTTATCAGTTTTCTGTTTGTAAAGTTCAACACTAGGATAAATTTCATTTTGTTCTTTACCTAAATCAGTACACAGTCCATGCAGGGATTTCTTTACTGGTACAAAACTTATCGCTTTTCCTTTTTGACGAAAATCTTTGGCGAACGAATATTTACCCATTAGGCATCTACTTGTTGGAATTCCCTTCATCATGAGATACTTTATCAGCAGACATTAGATTTAAACCAGCCCTCAACGCACACTTGTTGAAGAAACATCTTGAGCTGAAGGCCACAAGTTATACTAATAATATTATTATTAAATGCAAAATTTTGTAAAGCGCATATTTACACTCCTAGGGAGAATGCTTGGATGAATTGGATAGCAACTTCTGAGTATAATATAAATGAAACACTTCGGTTTTTACCGAGTTTTTATACTTATAGAATGCAATCTATAAGTATAGAATGAATTGTATAAATATAACATGCAATCTATACGTATAAAATGCAATGTATAGCTAGAAATAGCAAAATTGAGAAAGTTCCCCTCTTAGCGCCCCATAGTGGAGAGACAAGAAAAATAGAAAAAGCAAATAACAGACACGCGACACTGGTGACAGGAACAGTTAGGATAGGGTCGTCAGACGAAGAGCGGAGTTGTCGGGCTGGGACGTAAGGGAAGAGAAGTTCAGAGAAATAATCAGGACAGCAGCCTGCAAAGAAATTAATCCACAACACACTTTGTACTGAGTGCGAGAACGGATGAGTAGCCAGTGTAGAAAACGAAGGAGAAGAGTGACATGGTCCCGTTTCGTGGCTCTAAGCATCAGACGTTCAAATGATTATCATTATCATCAGCTTCTATACAGTGCGTAAATAACACTTTTATCTCACTGGATAAAGTGAGTGAAAAGCAAATAAACACTTTACTGTACTGTTTTAGAACATAGACCAAAGACATTGTTGCACGTGATCTTCGTGCCCATAAAGGACTTAAACTTGATCAGCTGGCAAGGCCACAGTGCTCTTTTTCTTCCTTTCAGCCGATCTCGGAAAGCGAGCTTAAGACCATGATACTCCAGTCAAAACCCAAAACCTGTCCACTAGACCCAGTTCCCACCCCTCTACTGGTAGACTGTCTTGACGTCCTACTTCCTGCCCTAACAGAAATAGTAAACGACAGCTTGACTTCTGGCATTTTCCCTTCCACCTTTAAAACAGCCTTAGTGAAGCCGCTGTTAAAAAAGCCTACAGTCGACATCAATGTATTATACAATTACCGTCCAGTCTCAAACTTACCATTTCTGTCTAAAATCCTTGAGAAAATAGTTCTCAAACAACTTCTATCCCATCTGAACTCTGAAAACTTGATTTCTCCATCACAGTCTGCTTATCGCCCTTTTCACAGCACTGAGACTGCTCTGCTAAAAGTGACAAACGGCATTTTGTCTGCTCTGGATAGAGGTGACATCTCATTTCTCACCATGTTAGACCTGTCTGCTGCCTTTGATACCATAGATCACGCTACTCATTCACAGACTCAGTATTCTCTATGGCATCTCAGGCTCCCCACTCAGCTGGTTTCAGTCATATCTCTCAGACAGAACTCAGTCAGTTATAGTGGATGGCTGTGTGTCTGCACCTGTGTCTATTCACTCAGGAGTCCCACAAGGCTCTGTACTTGGTCCCATCCTCTCCATCTTGTACATGAAGCCCCTTACCACTCTAATTCAATCTCACTCTATATCCCATCAATCCTTTGCTGACGACACCCAGCTGTATACCAGTTGTTCTCCTTCTCAGACTCACACTACTATCCAGAGCATTCAAGATTGTATTTCAGGCTATGGATGGCCCACAACAAGTTCAAGCTAAATGACGGAAAAACAGAAGATTTACTTTTTACAAAGAGGAGAGCCAGGGTTCACTCTTCACTGCCTGTTTCTGTTCGGGTAGGCGATGCCGATGTTCCTTTTGTAACTTGGGCATGTAATTTAGGTTACATAATGTCTGCTGACATGTCTCTGGATAAACATGTCTCTCACATTTGTCGATCTGCATACTATGAGCTCCGGAAGATCAGCTCCATTCGCCATACTCTGTCCGTCTCAATCACCAAAATTCTTATCTGCTCGTTTATTCTGTCTAAACTAGACTACTGCAACTCTCTTCTTGCTGGCTGTCCTCAATACCTCATTGATAAGCTTCAGAAGGTCCAGAACTCAGCTGCTCGTCTCGTTTTTCGGACTCGCAAACGTGATCATGTCTCACCACTTCTTCGCTCTCTTCATTGGGTACCAGTTAAAGCTAGAATAGACTACAAGCTCTCAACTCTCTGCTATGGTTTCTTCGAAGGTCACTCCCCCAGCTACTTTTATGAAATCTTGTCTGTCAAAACTCCTGCCCGAAACCTTCGCTCCTCATCAGACTCCCGCATTTTCTCCCTCCCTCTCACGAAGACAGTCACATACGGACAACGG
This sequence comes from Marisa cornuarietis, assembly GCA_004794655.1. Classification (NCBI taxonomy): domain Eukaryota; kingdom Metazoa; phylum Mollusca; class Gastropoda; order Architaenioglossa; family Ampullariidae; genus Marisa; species Marisa cornuarietis. The sequence goes on along the minus strand of SMMW01000519.1, from coordinate 720,626 downwards.
ATGGTCTCCTTTTGTGCTGCTCAGCAGTGGAACTCTCTACCACATCACATTCGCCACTCAGCCTCCAAGGCTGCATTCAAACGCTCTCTTAAAACATATCTTTGTACAAAATACTATTCCTGACTTGTACCTCATCTTTATGTTGTTCAGTGTCCCTATGTGTACCTCACTGTCTATTGGTTGTTATGTTTCTTTCTATCAAATTGTTCTGCGCACAGAGTGCGATCTATCTTATTCGTGATTCTGCGCATTATAAGTTCGCATTATTATTATTAAAGGAGCAAACTACGTTTGGGTCAGTAAGCGTAATTAAAAAATGTTTGAATCTAGCAAATCAGCTTCCCAATGATAACGCCGCATAAGGAAGATTATCATGGCCTGTCAGGAGAGCCAGCGAGTTACTCTGGAGACGAGCACACTAACCGCAAGATCAAAGTCTCTAAGAGAGGTTTTTCTTTCCATTGAGTCTATAAGAGGATAGTGTGAGAGCGAGAAAGAAATGTATGTAGCAACGCCGATAGCTGCTATACTTACTATACCTCCCCAAGCTGATGTTGATGCCAGCAAGTACATAAGGCCTCCCTAGATCGACTTGCCACCAAGGGTAATGGTCGCTCTCGGCAGTGAGCAAGCACGCGGGATTTGATGGATTTCTACTCATTGGCTCAAACCCGGTAACTGATTTACCATTAACAGCAATACAAGCCGGAGCAGAAGTATGAATAGAGTTGTTGAGGACACTACTTGAATTCGCTGCTTTACCCACTGCCACGTTTACTGCAAACAAGAAAAAAAGAAATAAGCAGGTGTTGACAGAACTCCAATCTCTATGCTGATCGACATTAAAGTTACGACATTACAGTTACAATAATACAAATGAGATTGCAAGTAGAGTACCATTTCTAAAATACACGCTTCTTTCCACATTCCTCGTTGTTCACGGCTCACAAAACATACTAGACAATAAAGATTATGTAAAACATGTGATCATTTAACTTGTAAAATAATTTTAAAATTATTTTAGTAATTAAACATTGTCAAAATCAAGATCTTCAAGCTTACCTTTACGACTGAACTTGGCGTAAACGTAACGTCTCTGTTTTGAGCATTTAAATGTTTCACATTGACATGGTTTATCTGAAACCCCCCCAAAAAAACAGAAAACATTGTTTGATATTTTAAAATGTTAAAGTGCCAAAAATTAAAGCATCATTTATAGCACCATAGCAGTTTATTTCTTCATAAAGCCCCGTAATATAATAAAATAATAATGAAGATGTTTATAGCTCATATTCACACTCATAGAGAGCATGCTCTTAGCGCTTAAAAGAAGGAAGAGACGTGGACTACATGGATAGAACACGAGGGGCGGAAGAATAAACGACAGTACTGACGACAAACAGAAAACAAAGATAGAAAACACAAAAAGGCATCAAGTAACAGGAACAGAGAATATAGTGATTCTGCAGAGAAAGATGGGGAGAAAAGTAACAAGAGCTGGAGGGTGGAGGGTAAAATGAAGTAGCATTGTGTGGACTGTGTTAGGAGTAATAGGAAGGTGGCGGATATGGAAAGGGAGAGAGTTCCATTGTTTTGCTGCACACTAGCTGAAAATCCTGTGATTTTATGTTGTTGTTCTGGTGACAGGAACAGTTAGGATACGGTCATGAAACAAAGAGCGTAGTTGTCTGGCCGGAACGTTAGGGACGAGAAGTTGAGAGAAATAGTCAGGACAGGAGCCTGCAAAGAAATTAAAACACAGACAGTTTGGACGGGATGCGAGTACAGACGGGTAGCTTGCGGCCCCGGACATCTAAGAGCATCACAGACCTGTTTTCGCTCAATGTCATGCGACTTGTCTTTCGCCACTTGTCCCTCTAAGAATTTATTACCGACGCATGAAGAATCGGTGAACTAGCTAGCAGGCTAGAGTCTCGTTCGTTATCGGAATTAACCAAACAAATCGCTCCACCAACTAAGAACGGCCATGCACCACATTATAGCTACATGATGTTCACTCTTGATTGTTGTCATATATTGATTCATGTTTGATGTTGACCTGTATTGATTAGAATGCCCTATGCTATTGAAAGGGTTTACGTACATGGTAATTAGTTACTAGAGATGTTGATGTGATATTGTTTGAAATTCTTTGAGAGTGGGAAAATTGTGCGGAAGTTGTGAACTTTGCTGTTACCCTCAAAAGACTAGTACTAATCCCCGAAATTACACAGAATTAGAAACCCACGTGCAGATGTTTGTATTTTGTTGTGTGAAAGAAATCGTGAGGATCGCCGTGCTGGTCAGTGTTGTGTATGTGTCTTGTCATTGCGGTGAGGTTATTCCTTAACAATTGGTGACCCCGACAAGACCTGTCTGATCTGTTGTGGGTGTGTCTCGTTTTGTGCAGAGTCGGGTGAAAGTTGTCTTCGATTCAGTGTTTGTGGTTTCCCTTTGGACTTTGTGGCGGCAAGTTTAAAGTTAGTTGTTGATTATTGAGAATCTTTTGAGGTGGTTTGACATGATGATATTTGTTTACTGTTATAAGTGTTTACACGTGGGGTGGTGTGCAGTAAACTCCGTCTCCAGCTTTACGAGTCTGTGGAGGTTGTAAAGTTCTCTCCACAGTAAGGAACTAGCCTGTTTGTCTACTGACGAGTCTTGTCGTCCTTTGTCAGCTCGCTCCTCTGTGTATGACAGTGTGTGTAAAAACCGTCTACTGTCTTGTTATTTTTTATGAAAAAATCTTTTTTGAGTTACCTTACTTTTAATACTCTTTATCTACGCAACTTTGTGAGTTTTGAGAACAGTTTGGAAACACTTGATGCAGTTCTATTGTGGAGTAGATGTTAAGTTACTATGCTATGTGAAGTTACTATATATGCTATGTGTTTAATTGATGACATGCTTCTATGCTAAATGATATGCCCCTATGCCAAAAGTTTTGATGATAGAATAGCTTGTGTGGCTGATTGAATAGCCTGTGTGGCTGATAGAAGTGAATAACCTTTGTGGCATAAAGAAATGCGAATAGTCTTTGTGAAGATACTAGACTAGGCATATAATTGCATGTTTTGTGGGCTAGCAGCCTATGTTACATTGTGGAGTTATATCCCTTTGCTACTGGATTTTGATAGATGCTTGACGTATAACTAGATGATTGTCCCTTCTTTGTTTGCTGACATTGTGAATGAAGTTCTGGGGCCGAGGTCTTGTCACGTCTCTAAGTTACAGATCGCTAAGCCTCTGACCTCCCGTGAGCTGTCCGGCCGCCAGGTGAGTGGCTTGTGTGAGGGTCATGTCGCGTCTTTAAGCGCTGGGCAACTAGCCAGCTCTTTATATTTAGATACTCGACCTACATAGTCGTAGCCAGGGGAAACCCCATCTCTGCGCATGCCCACCTGACCGGAACAGCCCGGTCGTCTGCTATTTCCTGTATACATACCTTGGAAAAACATACAAAAGAAAATTTAACATCAGCCTGTCGCCTAGGAAAGTCTATCTAACCAATAAAGAGGCATGGATGGTTTTAGAAGAGATTTGTGACGATTGATTACGATAGGTTAAGTCGTTATCTGTGAAATCACGAGGTGCCGAACACGCGTTTTATTTTTAATTCCAGTTTTCCAGTTTGTGCTTACAACTTTTTCGTCTTCTCGTTATTCTGTCTCTGTTGTCATTTGAATGTCTTCAGCTTTTCAAAATGTTACTATATGTTGTTTTTAGGTCCCTGTGGGAGAAGTTTTTTGAATTTCTGACGAACTGTGTAACCGACAGTAAAAACAAAACTTGTTTTTAGCAAAGAATGGTAGATAGACTTCCATCATTTTTGATCTGCGCAGAGAGTGTCATCAAGTCCGTGGATCTGTCTTGATTGTGATGCTGCGCGTTATAAGTTTACATTATTATTATTATTATTATTATTATTATTATTATTGATTGTAAAATTCATTTGAGTATATATTGAGGAATTATTCAGTCCTCATCGATGCCATCAATATAAACACAGAGACACATCTTCTAGAAACTCATAAAACATTCTTAAAATTTATTTAGATCAAATGAAAAGTCATAAAACAAGAAAGTCTTCAATTAATTCATGCTATTAACACAAAAATAAATAAGGAAAATTACATTTTCTGGTTCTACTTTCTGCTTTTTTGTACATTTTTTAACTAAATTGGTTTAAGTAACTGTCTCTCTGTCTCTCTCTCTCTCTCTCACACACACACACACACACACACACACACACACACACACACACACACACACAGTGATAAACAGAGGTAATGTGTTTTGTTTCTGAGAGAAAAAAATACCATAGGTATATATTAAGTTTAAAGAAAAGATATATATATATATAATTTAAAGAAAAATGAGAGTACACAATGTGCAGTAATATTCACCTCACACTTTACTACTAGAATAGATACTGCCTATTGTACTATCAATGAACCCTAAATAAAATATTTTTAAAAAATTGCAACATGTGGGGAACTGGCAGCAGAAGTCTAATGTTATTGTTGTAGATTTTGCCAACAAATTATGTAGACATTTGGAAGGCCACTTGAAGGTAAAGTGTTACACATTTCAAAAGGTTTGTGATCCATTAGCTTTGGCTACTGTGCGCATGAAACATGAAATAACCCTTTCATGTGTAAAATGGAATCACCCATGCTTGTAATATACTTTGTGTAATTGGCACTTGTAGGTATGGAAAAAGTTTTACCAAAACCTGAAGATTTATGACTTTATCACTGATAAATGTGTTTATACACTAAATTAAAACCAATATTACAGAAATAAATCACTCAGTAAGGATCTTCTATTCCCCTTACTCTGTCCAATTCAAGCACCAGAATTCTCATCTGTGCATGTGCTGTGTCTAAACTGGTGACCGGACACTTAATCCCCTGACACTTAATCCCCGACACTTCATCCACTAGACACTTTATCCCCAGACACTTAATCCCCAAATCGCAACACAACACTCAAAACTGCTATTTTGTGAAATTGAAATATTATAACCGTAAGAGAAATGTGTCCCGTGGTAACTCTGGTAAGACTGGGTTGCGCTGGGTTTACAATTAGCGATCTACCCTCTAGGCGATACTAGGTGGACTCCCTAACATAACCAGCCAGTTCCAAGGACATACTGACCAGGAGCAGACCGCACCATCGTCTCATGCGCGGCACAGAGAAACGTCCAAAGAAGAAGTAGGCTGAATTGGCCATGAGAATTAGCAATATTGTACAGCGATATGAGGCAATGGATCGTCTTCTGTACCTTCAATCATTAGCTTACCTGTCATATTGATTAACAACACTTTTCATATCTTAATGTTGAAAAACATTGACTTTAATAGCTCACATGAACTGTAATTAATGTTATAAATGTTGAAATTAAGTATTATTTTAATGTCAAACTTATTTTGATGTTTACATGAAAATAATTATTTGAATTTGAATTAAATTTTTCATTCACTTCATAATTTTTTGAGTTGAAATTTCATTTTGAGGATTAAGTGTCTGGGGATTAAGTGTCTGGGGATTAAGTGTCTAGGGGATGAAGTGTCGGGGATTAAGTGTCTGGGGATTAAGTGTCTGGGATTCGTCTAAACTATACTGTTCAACTCTCTTCTCACTGGTTGTTCACAATATTTCATTCACAAGCTTCACAAAGTTGAGAACTCAGCTGCTCGTCTTGTTTTCCGGACTCGCAAATCTGAACATGTCACACCACTTCTTCACTCTCTTCATTGACTACCAATAAAAGCTATAATAGACTAGAAGCTCTCAACTCTATGCTATGGATTCTTTTATAGCTCCTCCCCTAACTACTTTACTGAAAATCTTGTCTGTCCACACTCCTGCTCGAAACCGATGCTCCTCATCAAACTTCCACATTCTATCCTACCCTCCCACCAAGTAAGTCATATCTCCCTCTGTGCTGCTAAGCAGTGGAACTCTCTTCTAAATCACATTAACCACTCTTACTATAAGGCTACATTCAAAAGTTCTCTGAAAACATATCTGTTCACTAAGTGCTATCCCCGAATCGCTATTCTTAACTATTTTTTGAAATATTGTCTGGCATGTTAACCATCATGTAATGACTCCATCTCACACTGTTTACAGTACCTATATTCCTTCATACCTTCATCCATTGCTTTATGCTCTACTCTTGTACCTCATCTTTATGTTGTTCAGTGTGCCTATACCTCATTGTCCACTTTCTGTGAATTAATGTTCACCTAGCACCACTTCTGTCTTTATTACTTTTTACTTTCCTGTTGTTTTATTTTTTCTTCTCTTTGATTTTTGCTTCGCAATGAGCATTGTTTTGAATGGATACCTGCACATTATAAATCATCATCATCATCATCATCATCATCATCATCATCATCATCATCATCATCATCATCCTTCTTTTACTGGTCTGCGCAGAGAGTGCAATCTATTTTAGTCATGATGCTGCTCACTATAAGTATACATTATTATTATTATTATTATCTAATGGCTGCTACTACAACACACACACACACATAAAGATGGCCAGTTTATCAGTTGATACACTACTGTTGTGTACCATGATTTTGGCTATTTAGGTGTCATGTTGCACTTTCTTTTGCATGATTTGCCCTTATTTGCTAACTGGCCAAAATAAAACAAAAACACAAGCACCCAATATTCTAAAGCAGAGACACAGAGAAAACTAGAATGTACCAAAAACATAAAGCATGTAGCATAACTTTTGTTGTGGTCTTCATCATCAGGATCTTCTCAGTTCATAACACATGCTCAGCTGACAAGTAACATACTCTTTCTTTTATAAATTGCTCAATGAGGATTCTCTTGCATATTGCCAGCTGATAACTACTGTAGTGTACCACAATGAAGTCTATTTAGGGAAGCCATATTACTTTTACATATTATCTTAAATCTAGACATTTGACACAAAACAAACACACTGTTCTAAAGCAAAGAGTTGGTGCATTCATGACAGACCTAAAAACACAGTTATGACACTGTTAGAAAATATGCTAACTCACAGCAAGCACCTTGTATCTTTGGTTATCATTATTTTCATTATGGTGTTTATTATCCAAGCTCTTTTAATTATGAGAAGAATGTAGAACTGTGTGCTCCTTTGTACACTGTCTCTCTGGTTTAATGGTTGGATTTAGAAAGGATATCATCAGCCACTCTCTTAATTCTTATCATATATTCTATGTGTCCAAGCTTTACTCCTTTCAGAAGGTTAGTTTTAAAGCAGAAAAGTCACCAAAGTTCAGCAAAATCTGAACATTATGCGCACTTCCAGGCTATCATGCAGCTACCTCAGTGAATAGTAAGTCTCTGCTGCAGACAGCCTGTTGAAATAAATGGAAATGAATAACTTTGCTTTTCTCTTATTAGGTTTTGAGTTTTAAGTGCATATCAACTTATGTTTTGCTCAACTGATAAAATTAAACTACTAGAGAAAAATAAGGCTGTAGTAAAATGTTATAGGAACTGTGCAAAACTTTTCTTTTCATCTGCATAAAACAAATTACTGCAGAGTGATGCTCGGCAGTATAAAGTTTAGTTTTGACTATTTGAGAACAGCCTAAAATGCAAGTAGGGTAATATGTGCTCTGAGAACCATTATGATACAGCTTTTGACAAGAGAGTAGCAATTTAATACTATCTACAGCACTGCTGTTATATATCATTCTCCTTCAATCAAGACTATACACATGTAAATATATTGATGTCAGTGTTACAAGCTTTTTATGTGTGTGTGTGTGAGAGAGAGAAAGTGTGAGAGAGAGAGAGTATAAAGCAATCAACTAAATATTTTACCTGCACATTAACAGAAGGATAAATGTTTTCCAGTAAACATATTTGTGTTGGTTGGTTCTTGGAGCATGCTGTATTTTTACGCGCATTTCACTGATGCAGCCATTGGAAAAGACACAAAAAGCAGCTGTTGTCTGTTGTCTCGTAAATTAATCAACCGGTTTTCCACATGATGCAGTGTTGTTTGTCACATTTTAATTAATCCAACAATCTGTCTGCTGGAAAACTCTTGTACTAGCGACACACACGCACCGACATAAGCACATCACGTAAACACAAAGGACGAGTCGTCAGGGTCGCGATTGGAAGTTTGGAGGCGAAGGCAAGTTGATCTGCCATCTCTCGCGAGTCACGAGAATGAAATCTACACTTTTGATACACTTCTATGTCGTCGTCTCTATGTGTTGAATACGCTCTACCACTAATTATTTTAATTATTATTTTATTTGAAGATTAGCTGGCATCAATAAGCTCTAGCCGCCATATTTCACAACTAGTCTCTGGGACTTAGAGACGGGGGCAGGCGTCTGTAGATTTGCGGGTTGATCTGCCGGCGGAAGTGGCTTAAAGTTGCGACAAGACCCCGTCTTTAGTGGACTTAGAGACTCGGCCGGACACTTCCGGTCTGTAAGTGGCTTAGAGACGTGACAAGACCTCGGCCCCAGCCTTTTGTAAGCTGTTGATCTTGATGATACTGTAATATTGATTTGGATACCTTTGTTGTAACCTGCCTTGACTGGGCATAGGATTAGTTGGCTGAAAGTTTGTGTTCTACTGGTATTACTTAGCAGAACAGAAAATGGAAATTCCACAGCAAAGAATTGAAGAGTATAAGAGAGCAGGAGAGATGATAGGATTAAAAGAAGGAGAACTCACTAAATATATTTTACAGTGTATAGAGAGTCAAGATAGGATGACAAAAAGATTAGCCAGAGAGAAGGAGGCTGAAGGAGTAGCCAGAGAGAAGGAGGCTGAGAGATTAGCAAAAGAGAAAGAAGCTGAGAGATTAGCAAAAGAGAAAGAAGCAGAAAGGCTAAAGTATATAGTAGCACCGACAACTTGTGAAAAGAATCGTGTCAAGGAAGATAATGTTTGGAGAGTATATGTCAGTGGGTGCGTGAATTCAGACCGGACAGTGACCGTAAGTGAGTTTTTGTCATTTTTGGTTGAAATAAGAATATCGTCGTGGGACTTTTGTATTTCCCATTCTGATTACTTGCTGGAAAACTGTTGGAGTAGAACATCGAAAGAAAGAGTGGCTAACAGAAAGAAGAGTTGTTTATTGAAGACGATTGATTGGATAGTGAGAGATAAGCTACGTTATTGAAATGATATTCATTCTTGATTGTTGTCGTTTATTAATTCATGCTAGATGTTGACCTAGATTGTTATAACACTCTGTGCTATTGAAAGGGTTTCAGTAGACTGTAATTAGTTATTAGAGATGTTGATGTGATATTGTTTGAAACTCTTTGAGAGTTGGACTAGTATTTGAAACTGGTGAAGTTTTGCTGCTACCCTATAAAGACAAATTTGAACCCCCCGAAATTACACAGAACTTGTAGCTCACGTGCAGATCTTTGTACTTTGTTGTGATGAGCACGTGAGGATCGCCGTTCTGGTCAGTGTTGTGTATGTCTCCTGTCAGTGCGTTGCGGTTAATTCCTTAACATCCTACATGTCTGATCATGAGAAACATGGGGACACGAGACAACCAAATACCAAATGAAGATGTCGAGGTAGCAGACGAGGCGGGGGAGGAGGAAGTAGGACATCAATCACATTTGTAGCCGCTGTTTTGTGATAAAGTCATAAAGTATCAGCTGTGTGACTCATTGTGAATCTAATATCTCTCCCATAAATTTATACTTACTGTAACACATGTCACCCTCCCAGTAATGTCGACAGTTACACATCCCGTCCATCCTGTTGCACGTGTCTCCATCACACCCTTGTGAACAGGTAAACGTGCAGTTGTGTCCCCAGTATCCCTGAACACAACCTGTTTAATGAAATGTAAGGCCAAAGAATGTTAGTATATGCTTTCAAATGTGAAGAGGTTCATGAAATATCACTAACAGAAGTTGACTAAAGCAGTTGATTGAGAAGAATACAAGTCTCCATTCAACAGCCACACGGCACTGAATAACGGGAGGGAAGACGACAACAACATGTAAGATGACAGTATAGTGTGATTTTGTAGGAAAGAAGTCAGGTTTCTCTTTTTCCGAAATATTGTGTGATGAACGTTGTTGGTTGTGCGCCTTAGCAAAACTTCAAGCATCACAATTCCTCTGTTGTAAGTTTCAGACAAACTTTTAGTGGCTTATGGTCATAACTATTTCTACAACTCATTTCATTGCTTTTCTTGATGTGGTTCATGTACTTGTTAAGATCCTATTTGACTTTTTTCCCCGCAAGCAAAGAATTTCTGTATAAAGTCAGCAAGACCTTAGAAACAGTACTGAGTTATTACATCCAGTTTGGAGATCAGATATTAAGTACAGGTGGGTTCAGAGGTTTGATACTGAACATATTGTCATTTGTCAGTTTTCATTTCACAGATCTTTAACACAAAAATAATTTGTTATATTAGCCTAATGCTTACTAAGACAATGACTGCTTAATTCTACGTGAATACTTTGAATGGCTATGATTTATATTGATAGACTTAAGTAAAATATATAAAACCAAATACCTTTTAAACATATACCATTGGTAGTGTTGCAGGAGCCCTGGCAGGTTTCACTACATGGCTGACAATTCTCACCCCAATATCCGTCGACGCAGTCTGAAAATTAACTCAATGTTTATATATGTAGATATGAGTCTAAGAATGCTTGACATTTTAGTGTTCAACTTATTACAGCTTGTTAGGTAAAATAAAATAGAGAAAATGTGTAAGAAAGTATTAGTCTTTAATGATATTTACAACAACAATACATCACTCTACATTTTACCACTATACAAATTTGTTCTGGAATCATTTTCTCAGTGCCACAGAGCCTCCACCAACACGCACATTGGTCTCGCTGTGGAAATCATATATCGTCATATATACTGCACCCGCTTCCTTCTACCCACGCCAATACTTTCATGTGTAAGATAATAAAGATGCTATAACAACGACATGTAGAACAAAGATACGTAGCAATCACTCATCAGCGCTTTCACCTTCTTTCCACTTTTCTTAATATAAAACTTAAATATCTCTGTATCAAAATATCTTCATTTATATATCGACACCCATACACAATTATTCTCACTAGCATTATAATATGTTTGTTTATTATTGATATCCAAGAATACTGTCACGCACCAGTCGCAGACATGCGCATTCTCTCTACACGCACTACCAACATGTCTGGTACTTAGAGCCACGAAACGGAACCATGCTACTCCTTTGTTTTCTGCACTGACTACCCGTCCTTTCTCGCATCTAGTACACAATTGTTGTCCTGTTTTTTTATTTCTTTGCTGGTACCTCTTCCTGAAACATTACTCCTAACACTGTCCCCACAAAGCTAGTCTCTTTTCACTTTTTCTACTGCCCTGCAAAGTCGCAATGTACTCTCAGTCCTTGTTATTGTGTTCCTCTTTGTGTTTTCGTATTTGCTTTTATTCATCACCAATAGTATTCTTTCTTCTTTCGTAGTTCATATGTTTGTTTTCTTGTCCCTAGTATGTTGAACATGTGATTGTTTTTTTTATTTGTTAGCGCTAACAGCATGCTCCTCAGAAGTGGTAGTATGCGCTTTACACAGTTTTTCATCATCATCATCATCATCATCATCATCATCATCATCATCATCATCATCATCATCATCATTCTTGCTGCGAAGCATAAGTAGCAACCGGGGCACGCAATCATCTGTTTTCGAGACCAGCTGTCATTATTATTGTTATGACTGGTTTTTTTTTTCTTAACGCTGATGTCTTTGAAGGTTCCTATAGCGCTATATCACCTTTATCTATATTTGTGTGTGCTGTGTAGAGTGACTGAATGTCATGAGGGTGCATTTGATGCCTGCCCCAAAAAGGTGTGCTCGCGCGTGTATGTCTGTAAAGCGCTTTGAGTTTGGTTGATACTGTATTATTATTATTACTACTACTACTGACTCTTTAGTAAAGAGCAGTCAATATATACACGTGTACCGTGGTAGACAAAGATGTTGTCATAAAAACCTATCCGAGTGGTCCGAGATATAAACACATTCTAGTAGGTAGGAACAATATCAATATACTCTGTACATTTCAGCATCTGAAACACAACCGTTTATTATTGATTCCCGGTCGATTTGACTAGGATCAATTCCACTAAGGTCGGTTCGACTAAGTCGCTTTGTCTAACGGTTGGTTGGCCTATAGGCCAGTTCGACTAGTGCCCATTCGTCTACAAATGTCTGCAGTATATGTGTTATTAAAAGGATGCAGCCATGTAATTGTGTTGCAGGCGCTATTCATGGCGTGTCAGACTGTAGGAGTCTCACAAATGTCACAAATGTAGCACTCTAGTTTTTTCGTTGTTTTTGCGCAAAATCACTATCGGACATTTGCTACTGGAGGGATCGCCACAACAACAAACATAACTGAAGGTTGGCATCACAGCCTTCACTCGCTGTTCCTTTGTGACCATCCAACGCTGTGGTTGTTCTTCGATGGCCTGTCCAAAGATGTTGCAATGCAGAAAACTGCATTTCTTCAGAGCATCTCAGGCACACAAGGTCCGAGGAAACAGGTGTGTGCTGTATGTTCGACTATGTTTATGTGTTCAGCGGTGTATTGAGTGATACGGTCACAGCGACATTGTTTCATATCTGCGTGCTATAGCGCATCATACAGTTAGACTTATTTAATTAAACAGTAAAATTGTGCATTACTTACAGTTAAACTGTATTATGAAGTTAAAGTTTGAATTTTAGTGTGTCATTAGCACTGTGTTCTATATTATTAGACCGTAATATTTTTTTTTAAATAACAATTTTTATTTACAATTTCACTGTCCCTATTCTGTGTATTAGACAGTAATACTACGCCATAGTCAGCAAGTTTTGTAAAGTCTCGCTCGTGTGCGCCAGCAACGTCTTACGTCAGAGAGACGGGAGTCGTCTCACCATTTCACATGTTTGTCTAGCAATGTAACTCTCCGACTGTCTGCCTGACTGACTGACACATTCTATCTAGTCTTACTTTGGCCCACCTGACACCTGGGTGACTGTCACATAAAACGCACAGTCGTACGAGAACTTAACAGAAAACTAACTGCACTTTGCTTTCACACTCATGTACTTCATCAGATGATCAGTGCTCGGACAGTCCACGCATAATAATAATAATAATAATAATAATAATAATAATAATAATAATAATAATAATAATAATAATAATAATAATAATAATACACATTTGGAGACAAATGCTTAACATACAGTAATTTTGGTCAACTAAAGCAAAAATACAGTCAAACAGCTAATAATCAGATCTCCGAACTGTGTGTGTGTGTGTGTGTGTGTGTGTTAATCAGTCATATTTGTAATCGCCGTGTGGGTTCAGTCATACAGCTATGTGATGCACTGACAGTTTGATTTGTCGCCCATAAATGTTTGCTTACTTGTACACAACGGAGGCTCCCAGTGTGGCCGACACTGACAAGACCCGTTATACATGTCGCATGTTGTTCCATTTACACACCCAACTCCACAGGACTCCGTGCAGTTGTGTCGCCAGTGCCCGAAACTGCAACCTGTAGACGAGACAAATGAGGCCAAAGATTATGAAACAGAAAAATACTAAGACTTAAGTATATGCTTTCAAAATTGTGGTATTTTGTGGCAAATCACTCTCGCATCTTGCCTAAAGCAGTTAATTTGAAAAAAATAGAAAAACGCATTCAAAGCGAGTGGAAGGAAGACAACGCCATCCTGTAACTAAAGAGATTTTTAACACAAGAGCACATTTTGTACACTTTACCTAACGCTTTCTAGTGCAAGCACTCCTTAATTCTGTGTGAGCTATTTCAATTACTAAGATTTATTTTGATTAAATTTAATAAAAATAATTAAAACTAGTTACCTTTAACACAAGTACCATTCATGGTATCGCAGGCGTCCTTTTCCTTCAAGTCCTTACACTGTGGACTACATGCGTACGTACAGTTTTGACCCCAAAATGCAGTTTGGCACTCTGAAAAATGTAAATTATTGTTCATCTATAATAATAATAATAATAATAATAATAATAATAATAATGAAGATTTGTGTAGCGCATATTAACACTCACAGAGAGCATGCTCTTAGTGCATAAAACAAATCTTCATTATTATTTTTATTAACAAAAAATAGACATAGACTAAATGGATAGAACACGAGGGACGGAAGAATAAACAACAGTACTGACGACAAACAGAAAACAAAGATAGAAAACACAAAGAGACACCAAGTAACAGGAATAGAGAATATAGTGATTCTGCAGAGAAAGATGGGGAGAAAATTATTAAGAGTGGAAGGGGTGAGGGTAAGAAGGACTAGCATTGTGTGGACTGTGTTAGGAGTAATACTCAAGGAAGAGGTGCATTTTCAGTGCAGATTTGAAGGATTCAACTGTAGGAAGGTGGCGGATATGGAAAGTACGTGTAGACCAGCTTTGAAGAACTGGCGAACTCAAAGCCTGAACATCCCCAGATGGACGAATTATTGAGTTATTTTGAACATCCATATGTCAGAGGTCGTCGGCTCCCATGTCCTGGTGATCACTACAGACAAGCGTTGTTTCCTCCTGCAACATGGAACCAGCGCCACGCTGCTACTGAAGGGATCGCCACAACAACAAACATAACTGAAGGTTGGCATCACAGTCTTCACTCGCTGTTCCTTTGTGACCATCAAACGCTGTGGTTGTTCTTCATTCGCCCTATTCTGTGTATTAGACAGTAATACTATGCTTGTATATGCTGCATGATAGATTCAAATTATTTATAGCAGAGGTTTTCAAACTGTGGTACGCGTACCACTACTGGTACGCGAAGGTATGACGGGTGGTACGCGAGCACCATGCGCCAATATAACATGTATATATATATATATATAACGGGGCTGTATGTTCGCTGTCATTGCTGTGGGTGGAGTCTTGCATATGGCCACATGTCGCAACCCAGAGGCAGGAATGTCTTAGGATATTAAGCCATCACGTGGGCGCCAAGAGTCTTGGGAACCAGACCCTTGTAATCCTGACTGACAGCACTCTGCATATTTACTCCATTTACCCGCGGATAGGTGCGTGGGGTCTGTGGGTATTGTTAACCAAGATAGGTGGTACCCAGTCAATTCGAATTTTTGAAAGTGGTACTCGTCTAGAAAAGTTTGAAAACCTCTGTCCTATAGGCGAACCGACCGCTAGACGAAACGACTTAGTCGAATCGAACGATTACTGAGTTCAAATTTGACAATTTTCACCCATAGTCAGCAAGTCCTGTAAATTCTCGCTCGTGCGCGCCAGCAACGTGTTACGTCAGAGTTGGTTTCATCCTCAATAAGCATGTAAGCAATGCCCAGCGGTCGGAGAGGTGTGCCAGATTCCTTCGGTTATCTCATTTAGTTTGCTTCAGCAGCAAAAAAATAATATTAAAGTTTACATAGTCCTGACACTCTAAGCTATACATGTCTGAACCCTAGAAACGTGCGTTGTCACAACCACACTGTCTGAGAGGCATGCTCCTTCACAATACAAAAACAAAGAACGGATTTTGTCCGGTCTTTATCCTCCTGGCAAAGTAAACAAATGTTATATTTAAATAAAGCAAACAAATTATGTCTTAAATCCTTAAAGTCACTGTTGCAACCAAGTATCTGTATCACCCTTTCAACAGCGGCACCGATAGGTGTGGCTAACCTTGGCTGTGTCTTAGACACACTTTGATGGCTCTCACGCCCTCATTTGTCGCCCTGTGTATCGGCATTTCGCATGTTTGTCTAGCAATGTAACTCTCCGACTGTCTGGCTGACTGACTGACACATTCTATCTAGTCTTACTTTGGCCCACCTGACACCTGGGTGACTGTCACATAAAACGCACAGTCGTACGAGAACTTAACAGAAAACTAACTGCACTTTACTTTCACACTCATGTACTTCCTCAGATGATCGGCACTCGGACAGTCCACGCAAATAATAATAATAATAATAAAAAACCTTTGCAGGCACTGCTTTTCGTGCCAGGGTTATTACAGCTATGTATCATATTTTCTGGTAGACCAGCTATACATAATACAAGCCGACACATATATGCAGTGAAAAGGAGACTCAGACAACTAAATACCAGATGAAGATGAAGGTAACTGACAAAGCAGACAATGACAAAGAACGACATCACACTGTTTTGGTTAGTAATTTATTTTTCGTTAATTTACTTTTTCAAACTGCAGCTGACCATTAAAAAGAGAGAACTTTGAGCATCATCTACAACATTGGAAAAGGGAAATGTAACGAAATAAAGCAGAGGTTTTTCAGCAACGCTTTTATATAACTAATAATATTGTATTTTGATAATACATATATAAAGTATTACTACACACACAGGCAATCATTTAAATTACTGTTAGCAGTACATTTGCATGTCTGCCATTGTCCCTTGTGGAAATTTGTCCAATAAAAAAGGTCCTTTCATCAGTCCATCAAATTTATTTCGCGATCTCTATTGCGATACGTTTCGCGAAGTGTCAAATGCTTAACATACAGTAATTTTGGTCAACTAGATAAAAAATACAGTAAAACAGCTTATAATCAGATCTCCGAACAGTGTGTGTGTGTGTGTGTGTGTGTGTGTGTGTGTGTGTGTGTGTTAATCAGTCATATTTGTAATCGCCATGTGGGTTCAGTCGTACAGCTATGTGATGCACTGACAGTTTGATTTCTCTCCCATAAATGTTTGCTTACTTGTACACAACGGAGGCTCCCAGTGTGGCCGACACTGACAAGACCCGTTATACATGTCGCATGTTGTTCCATTTACACACCCAACTCCACAGGACTCCGTGCAGTTGTGTCGCCAGTGCCCGAAACTGCAACCTGTAGACGAGACAAATGAGGCCAAAGATTATGAAACAGAAAAATACTAAGACTTAAGTATATGCTTTCGAAATTGTGGTATTTTGTGGCAAATCATTCTCGCATCTTGCCTAAAGCAGTTAATTTGAAAAAGAGTCACAGAAAATCAAGTGAGAGGAAGGAAGACAACGCCATCCTGTAACGAAAGAGATTTTTAACACAAGAGCACATTTAGTACACTTTACCTAACGCTTTCTAGTTTCTAGTGCAAGCACTCCTTAATTCTGTGTGAGCTATTTCAATTACTAAGATTTATTTTGATTAAATTTAATAAAAATAATTAAAACTAGTTACCTTTAACACAAGTACCATTCATGGTATCGCAGGCGTCCTTTTCCTTCAAGTCCTTACACTGTGGACTACATGCGTACGTACAGTTTTGACCCCAAAATGCAGTTTGGCACTCTGAAAAAATGTAACATATTGTTCATCTATAATAATAATGAAGATTTGTATAGCGCATATTCACACCCATAGAGAGCATGCTCTTAGCGCTTAAAACGGGGAAGAGACGTGGACTAAATGAATAGAACACGAGGGACGGACGAATAAACGACAGTACTGACGACAAACAGAAAACAAAGATAGAAAACACAAAAGACACCAAGTAACAGGAACAGAGAATATAGTGATTCTGCAGAGAAAGATGGGGAGACAAGTAGCAAGAGCAGAAGGGGGAGGGTAAGAAGGACGAGCATTGTGTGGACTGTGTTAGTAGTAATACTCAAGGAAGAGGTGCGTTTTCAGTGCAGATTCCAAAGATTCAACCGTAGGAAGGTGGCGGATATGGAAAGTACGGGCAAGTAAACAGTCACACACATGCATATGATGTCAGAAAAAAGTGCAGCTCGGTGCATTAGGCGCTACAAGCACAAGAACTACAAGCACAAGGACTACAAGCACAACAAGAACTACAAGCACAACAAATCCAAGAAGAAAACAAAAATGCGGAGAGCTGGTTCCCTCAAGCCTGTTAGGCGAAGGGACATGTAGGCAACGAATGAGAAAACACTTGCCAAGCAATCATTACATGCAGGAATACATCAGCTTCATCTTATCTGGCATTATTATATAGAAATTATATTATCACCATGGCATTAAGAGACTACAGACAATACTCTAGTCTACGTGTTGGCATTTTCAATAACACAATTTTTGAATAAAACGCTAGCATTATTTACAAAAACTGTTTTGTCTTCTTTCCCTTTTCTTTCTCAGTTTTGTTCTTCTCTTTTCCCCCCTGTTCCCGTAAATTTTTTCTTTTTTTCAGTGTGTAAAGGATTGTTTATATGGTGACCATTTGCTGTATAGTAGTACTTTTCTGTGCATTATATTTTTTCTACTTCCATTACAACTAAGTTCATATTTAGATGAGTATTCAAACAAAGGCTGAATATCTCATCTAATATAAAGTCATTTTTGGATTCCAAATATAATTAAAACTTTAACTCGATGTTTTCACAGTGATAACACTTTTTTAACTTTGTAAAGAGATCGTTTCAGGTTTTTAACAGGGTACAGCCAAAGAACAAGTGCTTCAAAGATTCCTTTGATTGCAAAGAGAAAGTCGAAAGGTGTTAATCTCGTAGCTTTATGTGATATAATAGGGTGTCTGTAGTTAGTACACGGTGAAGGAAACGGCACTGAAGGTTTAATTGCAGAAAAAGTTATCAGAGAGCTAAATCTGTGCAGCTAACACGTAGTTCCAAAAGTGAAAAGGGGAAGATGTGGCAGTAGAGACCGCTACTCAATCATTTCAAGAAGTCCATAAAAAAGACCTGCTGGGCGCAGACAGAGAAGAACCACACAGCAAGTGGAGCAGCAGAAGCACAGATCACACAGTAGACACAAAGCAACGCACATCTAAATAATAATAATAATAATAATTAAAAGTCTCATACAGCGCCTTATCCCTACCGGCCTACCCTAAGGGCAAGCTCAAGGCGCTTCACAAAAATAAATAAATAAATAAATGTTGAAAGCACAGTCTACACAAAACTCTTGATACGACGTTTCACGTTGTTTTCTCAGAGCAGTTGCCACATGTTACAGTCGAGGCCAAATAAACCCCCATTAGAAGTTTCTTTACAGAAAAGTAACTGTTATCCTGCAGCACACCCTGTCTCACCTGCCGTCATAAATGTTACATAGACTATGTTCTGTACAAGTGTACCATGTGTCGTTACAATTCATGCCACGTGTACCAGCTCTGCAGGAGTCATTACAATAGCTTCTCTGATATCCAGGCATGTAGTCCATTGGACATTCTCCTGTTACCATAATGCATTGTTGAATTGTTCCTCAGAGCAGTTGGCACACGTTACGTGTTGCTTGAGTTGGGACAATGCTGCAAACTACTGTACACTAGGGTAGCTTGTATCCTACAGCACATCCTTTGTCTCAGCTGCTGCTAGAAAGATTACAGGGACTATTTTCTGTACAGTTGCCGCACGTTTTCTGCGCCATACGTAGCAGTTGTGCATAATGTAGGATGGCGGCTGATATCCAGCACTACATGACCCTAAACAATCTCCTGATGAGGCATCGCAAGTGCCTCCTTCGGAACAACTACCATACGTGTTGCTGCAGCCTCCACCAAAGGAAGCTTTCTTGCGTGTTTCATTACAATACAGCGACTGATACCCGGGTACACAGCCCGTTGAGCACACCCCGTGTACTGGGTTACACGATCTTCCCTGAACAGTGGACACCGTATGAGCCCATTTAAATTCTGAATTATGCTTTAATAAAATGTTTGTTTGGCACTTTACGTTTCTATGTCTTGTGTAAACGTTTTGTTTCTCCATGTCATTGAGTCCCTATCTTTTACTTAAATTTAGTACAAGAAATCAAGATCTATACTTCTTGAAAATCAAATCATTTAAAAGTTTAATGCTCTTTAAAATGGTGTGTCAATACTTGCTGTCTTTATTGTAGGTTAATACGTGTAAATAATTGAATCTTTGCGCAACCACTACTGTTCAATGGCTTCGTGTCCTTTCGTTTTGAATGAGCTCAATCTTCTTTTCAGGCTGGAAGATTGTTTTCGCTCTCACTGTTTGGCGCTGGGCATAGAGCCTGCCAGTCTGTTACTCCTTTTTATTATTTATCTTTACGGCAATCACTGTATCCTACCTCCCTTAACACATGTGTATACTATGATATTTGAGACAATACCTCTCTAGCACCACGACGCAGAAGAGACGGTGGCCGGCTGGCCGTTGTCTTCGTTGTCTTGAGTGACTCTCTCTAGCACCACGACGCAGAAGAGACGGTGGCCGGCTTGCCGTTGTCTTCGTTGTCTTGAGTGGCTCTCCCTGGCACCACGACGCAGAAGAGACGGTGGCCGCTGGCCGTTGTCTTGAGTGGCTCTGTCTGGCACCACGACGCAGAAGAGATGGTGGCCGGCTGGCCGTTGTCTTCGCTGTCTGGAACCTCGCACTCGACGACTTGAAAGGAGCTGGAACGAGCGCTCACGCGTGCCGTCCCCTTGCACGGGTGTGCACTCCTTTCCCTGTCACCAGTAGGCCTGACGCTTCCACCGATGAGACCAGCGCCTAGCTTGTGACCAGAGTAACTTATCCCCCTGCCGAGAGTTGCACGGCAACTGCAGGGATAGAGGTTACTCTCCTTGACACTGTTTTAAGAGTGGGCTGCACACCTCTTCACAAGTCCCTTTTACCACGTCTCGTGCCTGATGGTCGTAGACAGGTGCTAGCTGACTTTACTCAAAGTCTTTCTCTCTCGCGTTGATGCGATCACTTCGAGAGTTTGGTGGCGAAGCCCCGATTCTGGGTCCCACACAAAGTTAAATTGCCGGTTTCGACAATAACGTGGCACACGATTGGTCAGTCACACTCACAACCACGCTCATAATTCATTTGTCCACTTAAATACAGCCAATCATGCATCACCGCTAGTGCGAGACAATGACAGTCCCCTGCCCAGCCTCTGGAATCCATCCCTACCTGAATCACAACCCTCGTCCGATTGAAATTGCCAAGGAGTGGACTTGCCGAAATCAGAGAGGCGCTACACCCTCCCTCACCTGGCTGACCGGCGTCCGCAGGTACTAAAGAGTTGGGCTACGGGAACCAGAGCTGGCGCTATACGCCCCTCGATTAACGGACCGTCTTCCCGTCCCACATTCCACGTTTTTTCGTGACAACCTCTGAGAAGCAAACCAGTGACACTGTCCCCAGTTGCAGACTCAGGATTAGGAGCAGGTTAATGCGCAATCAATCACGTTTTATATCTACCAAAAGGTAATAGTAAAAATATATTTTATATTCTGCAGTCAACTTACCGAAAACTTGAAGTTCGCAGATGTTTAATAATGGGTTTTCGCCGCCAGGTACTTTTTTCGGGCCCTGAATTCCTATTGTCCTTCCGACTTTGTAAATGGAAATATGGTGAATGAGCTCACTGACATTTGACGGAAAAGTGAATATTTCTTTTCCATCGAGACGGACTTGCACAGAGCTGAACCTTATCGCGTCTGGAAAAACAAAAAATAAACAGCTTCAGAAAATAACATATTATTGAACATTACATGCATGCATACAGACGTGAACGTAAACATACAGATAGATATTATGCCACACCACAGCGCATGACATAACTGATCGCCAAACGGTTGCCAACCATAGAATCCTTTCGTACGCAATATGCACAAACATCGCGACAGACCGCTACACAAATGTCAGTGGCCTAATTCGTACAAATGAAAAAAAAATATTCATAGACATTATCGAACTGCTTCCATAGGCTACTAATGCTAGGGGAGTTTAGGGGAAGGGAGATAGGTGTTATGCTTTAGGAGATCCCTGTTTGCTGAGGTGCATGTTTGATGTCGGACACAATCACAGCAGTTACATTATCGTAGCTGTCACGGCCCACACAGGGAAAATCTACCTGCATCATACTAGTTTTTTAACATCATCATCTTCACAAATATCCACTATTGTGTCACAACACTAAATGCGTTCTCAACTGCTAAACTCAGCAGCCAGCTGCTCATCACTCATGTTGTAGGAATCTAGCTTTCTCTTTCTTTCTGTTACTTAACAGTTTATGTGGTAGAGGCTGGCTAAGAGGCTCAACGCAGCCCCTCCCATGCGCAACCAGCGATAGCCAGAGACCACGTGAGGCGTCAACTACCGCCTTAGTGAGGAATAGCAATGAGGTGGAGATCAAACTGGAAAGAGTAGAGACAATCGCTTTACTCAACACCGGGTCAACGGTATCTACTGTGTGCAAACGCTTCTACAAGACGCGATTAACACACCTGCCGCTACAGCCACTGGAGTGTGTCCTTTCCATCGAGAGAGCTGAAGGGGAGTAACTCACGTACTCACGGCCCGAGTTTTGGCGTCGGGATGACGGTCGGGGAACACAGCAGGTGTTGATTGTGTTTTACTAGTTGTGCCTGACAGTCGTTACAACGGGACTGTACCCGTTCTGATCGGTACGAACGTGCTCACGCACTTTCTGCAGCTAACCAGAGACCCATGGAGCCCGCTTCACGCAGGCAGCACATCGCACAGCGGGAACAGAATCTCTCTAGGAATAATAACTTTCTGGCAGTGGTGTGTAACAGCGACAAAGACATCGTGTTACAGCCCAACACAGCAGCTGTCATGCCTGGACATGTGGACAGGCCCCTCGAGTACCACCCCACGTGTGCTATTATGCAGGCGGCACTAAAGTGGCGTGTCGGGCAACTAGGGGACATAATGTCTTTCGTTGTCCACTACCAGCCGAAATACGTGGGTTCTGTGGACGTTCATGTAGCCAACGTGAAGACGCTGGGTATAAAATGCAACAATGACTCTAGTTTTAAAACGTGTCTTGAAGACCAGACTTTTTAAGAAGGCCAAGTTTAATTAATTATACTTCATATCTTTACTCTTACAGCTGGTGCGCCCGTAGAGGCTGATTCTGTGGATTACTGCATTTCTTCCCAAATCCACGGTCATGTTAGGCTGAGGATCTGTAAGACCAGAATGAAAGCAGTTTGGTTCTTCCATTATTGTCCTGGAGTTTCCATTTACAGAACGACTACATGGATGAGGCCCGCTTCGGTGCACATGAAATGAGCTTTGTGTACACGATGCATTCAGAGCCACGTTGACTGTAACATACAGAACGCATCATCAGAAGAACTTCACGATATTAACACGAGTCTTACATTCATCAGACGTCATTTGTTTGTAACATCACTGCAATTATTGAAAACTAACGAAGAACAGGTTTAAATTAATCGTAAATCAGAATTTTTCTGCCAGATTCGTTTAAAGCGAATATGTTGTCGAATATATTATTCAGAACAGCATACAAACAACTAAACTAGATAAAACAAAATATTATTCGACATTTACCCTGAAAAAGAACCGATTAATTAATTGTTTGGTTGATTGGGTCTCGCATCGACAGCAGACCTGCAACAAAACTCATCGCTGCAGACGATATAAAATGTGTAGTGACAGCTTATAGACCTACGTACTGGTGTCTGATGACACTCATGAACCACACACTGACTAGTGTCATGCAACGCCTTGCCTAAGTCCATCTAGTTGTGGGATGGGACCTGAATCATTCAAGCGTAGGGGAAGGTAAAGATGGGAACCATGCTCACAAACTGCTGGCCTTATAGTAAGCGAGGTCTGCACGCTTCTCTCCCTTACACCCTAAGATCACGGTGTCGAGAAGACGGGTAACTAGTTAGAGAAGGTAATGTCGTGGGCACCTGGGCACGCAGGAGAACAGACTAGACTGTATCTACTTTGCCTGCTATCTCCGGCCACGAACCAGGGACGAAGGCTGACCGTTGCGCCTTCTAAAACGTCAAGGCCTAGTGTTTACACAACAACTTCTAATCAATCTAATGTATTGCAGCCGACGTGTGAATAGGAGGAACTGGGGCGCCTCGTCCTCCTGTTGCATTACAGATTGTTGGAGGGGGACGAGGGGGGATGCCTTTGGCGGGTAGAAAGCCAGAATGACTTCCTGCCCACCATGTACTAGCTAGGCAGTGACTGGCATTACGTAGTTAGAGGAATAGCTTCAGAGTGTGAGTGGTGCACTTGACCAATCATGAGGGAAGAGAAATCTACAGAAACGAATTTAACCTTATGCCAACCAAATGACAAACGTCGTAAAGAAAAGTTCTCATAAAGCTGGTTGTTAATAATAATAATAATAATTTTTATATCGCATATTCACACCCATAGAGAGCATGCTCTTAGCGCTTAAAACGGGGAAGAGACGTGGACTACATGAATAGAACACGAGGGACGGAAGAATAAAGAACAGTACTGACAACAAACAAAAAGCAAAGAAAGAAATCACAAAAAGACACCAAGTAACAGGAGCAGAGAAAATAGTGATTCTGCAGAGAAAGATGGTAGACAAGTAGCAAGAGCGGAAAGGGGGAGGGTAAGAAGGACGAGCATTGTGTGGACTGTGTTAGGAGTGATGCTCAAGGAAGAGGTGCGTTTTCAGTGCAGATTTGAAGGATTCAGTTGTAGGAAGGTGGCGGATATGAAAAGGGAGAGAGTTCCATTGTTTGCAGCACAGTAGCCAAAAGTCTTGTGACCATATGTTGTTGTTCTGGTGACAGGAACAGTTAGGATACGGTCATCAGAGGAACAGCGTAGTTGTCTGGCCGGGATGTAAGGGATGAGAAGTTCAGAGAAATAGTCAGGATAGGAGTCAGCAAAGAAATTAAAACACAGCGCAGACGGTTTATACTGAATGCGAACGGATGGGTAGCCAGTGTAGAAAACGAAGGAGAGGAGTGACATGGTCCCGTTTCGTGGCTCTAACCACCAGACGTGCAGCGGAGTTCTGTACTCTCTGGAGTCTCTGAATGAGGTAGTCAGGGCAGCCTGCCAGCAAGGAGTTGCAGTAGTCAAGTCGAGAAAGAACAAACGCACAGACAAGAGTGTTGTAGAGAGTAAGAGACGGATGGCACTGATGTTACGGAACTCATAATAGGCAGACTGACAGACAGCTGTAACATGTTTATCGAGTGTCATGTCATCAGTGACAATAAATCCCCAATTCCTAACGGATAACGTGAAGGTGATGTTGCTGTCGCCCACCTTGATGTGATTGGACAGACTGACGAGCGAAGGTTGATGTCTTCTTCTATGGCACAAGAGTTCTTCCGTTCTATCATCGTTTAGTTTAAGCTTGTTTTTTACCATCCAGCACTTGACATCGCTGATACAAGCTTCTAGAGAGCTAATAGCAGAGTGAGACAGCCGGTGGAGTGGAACAGTAAAGCTGCGTGTCATCAGCATAGGACTGATGAGAAACCTGGTGAGACTGGATGCAAGATGAAAGTTTTTTAGTATACAGGATAAACAGAACTGGGCCAAGTACTGAGCCTTGAGGAACACCACAGAGAAGTGGAGCAGGGCGAGATGTCTGACCATCAACTAACACAGTGTGGGTCCTATTAGTGAGATAGGAGTTGAACCATGAGAGGGCAGGTCCAGAAATTCCGTAGAGGGTGTGGAGTCTATGACGAAGTAGAGAGTGGTGTATAGTGTCGATTGCAGCAAACAGGTCTAACAGAAACATCACGCTGTCAAGGGCAGATAATATGTCTGTCGTTACTTTAATAAGAGTGGTCTCGGTGCTGTGGAAACCTATATGTCGACTGAGCTTATGGGAGAAGATGGTGGTCTTGTAGGTATGCCCAGAGCTGTGTCAAAATTATGTTCTCTATGATCTTAGAGAGAAACGACAAGTTGGAAAGTGGGCGGTAGTTGTTCAGCACATTGACATCAAGCGTGGATTTCTTAAGAAGTGGCCTCACCAGCATATTTTTGAACAAAGATGGGAAAACACCTGACGACAGGCTGACATTTACAATATGTGTGATGGCAGGAAGTAGAGTATCTAGGCACTCGAGCAGAAGACTTGTGGTCATCGGATCTAACTCGCAAGTTGTTGGTTTAGCTTTTAGAATAACGGCTTTCACATCGGCCTCAGAGACTGGTAGGAACTTGGTCAGAGAGCATCCTGGGAGGACATCAGAGGAGACGCTGACAAGCGCCGACATCGAATCTAAAGATGATCGACTGTCTGATATCTTTCTGGTGAGATAATCGCTAAACACTTGCGGCAGCCGTGACACAGGGTAGACAGGGGGCAGTGGTGTTGCTGCGCGAAGTCCAGTCATTTGATTCCAAATGGCAAATAGCTTCTTGGAGGAGGTGCAGTTAATTATTTGGCCCTGAAGATAAGATGTTTTAGCCTTGTAAATTCGTTTTGCAACGCTTCGATTTGCGGCATAATAAATTTCTTTGTGGATGGTGAGTCCAGTCTTCCGCCAAACACGTTCAGCTCGCCGACGAGTGCGCTTCAGGTCACGGAGTTCGACACGAATCTGTGAATGCCAAGGCGCACATCTGGACTGGCGCATCAGACGTCGATACACTGGGTCACGTGGTCATCAACCACTCTACTCAAAACACAGTCAAGTTGCTCAACAGAGGGTGGTTGGAGGAGCGCCATCTGCAGGTGTGCTTTGAATGGTCGATGGTAGCTGAAGTTGTAAACAACCTATGGCTGTTGATAATATTTGATGTTAATGGCGACTCTCGTCTTTTGAGCCTGGATGGATTTGACTTTCCGTGTTTGAACGATATCGTAGCTATGACTAAAGCGACAAAGTTTGGGTTGAAATGACAGGGGACCCATTGAAGAAGCAGTCTCTTTTTAAATGTACTTATTTCATGTGATTTCTGCTGAAGGTCGTAATATAGGTTAAGCGGCCGGTCACATCCAGTCTGTTTACAAATGTACTTAATATTCTCAACAAGCAACTTTTGCAAAAATGTTGGAATAGAGCACAAACTGCCGGGCGTAAGTCGGGTTGGAGAGGAAGTCGAAATAGAGATGCCGTTTATATAGCGAAATATGTCCGTGAAAAGATTCTGGTCGTAACTAAGAGGGGGGTTGTAATCGGAATGGTCTTAATAAAGAAGTGTGACTCTTTAATGTAAAGTGTGGACAAACAGCGGGGGTGCTCGGATTCTGCGCTATGGAAGCATACTTTATTATTAATAATGAACTGCTTAATATCAATTTACAATTTATCCTGTAATACTGGTAATACTCACTCATATGCTCCTCCATCTGTGCGGCAGTTAAGTGTAAGATTTCAATAAGCACACACAGAGCCACAATCCACCTCCAGACACGACCTGCAATCATAAAGAGGTCAGATCTGTCTTTACTTTTCCTGGTCAGATAGCGCAACGATCATCGGTTATTCCAAAGCATATATATATCTTGTAGAGAAATCTGTACATGTTCACATGTTGGTAAAGTCAGAAGAGAAGCAGAGACAAGGTATGCAACCTCTTTCACTGTCTTCAAGTCTCTCCATCCTGCACCTAGGAAAGAACTCAAACAGTCCCGCTCACTCTCTCTATGAGAGAAAGAGACTCAAATAGACTCAAGACTCAAATTCTTTATTGTTAGGCCATTGACCCATACAACTGGATTCGTCAGGTTCCCCACACCAGGTTAACCACGTCATTCCATTGTAAAAATATTATAAAATAAGCAATGTAACAGGTCATGTATCAAATTAAACACAGTAAACAAGTTGATAGAGTGGAACGTGTACTCTTGAACGCACATACATAATTACATCAACTCTTACACGCACATACATAATTACATCAACTCTTACACGCACATATATAATTACATCAACTCTTACACGCACATATATAATTACATCAACTCTTACACGCACATACATAATTACATCAACTCTTACACGCACATACATAATTACATCAACTCTTACACGCACATGAGCAAACGAGAAACTTCTTGTAACTTCTTACTAGTGCATGTGAAGTCCATAATATCATTAGAGATCCTGAGGGTAGCCATATATTGTTAGACACAGAGCTTTAAGGTAAACGTCAAACTCTGGACTATATATATATATATACACGACCCCAATGACAAAGATAAGCCGCTTTTCTTCACCAAAGTTTTCCATCTCACTGAAAACATGGGACATCTACATATAATTTTGGGGAGAACGTGATTTTAAGCCCTAACCTAGAGGCCAGAAATTATGAGTTAACTGCCCACAAAATTGTAAATAAATAAAAAAAACAAAATGATTAACTTGTTATTGTGGATAGATGACAACCGGAGGAGATTTAAGTCAGCCTAGCAAAGCTGCTTCGATTATTTTTAATTTCAGAACCACTGATGCCTGACGTTAATGATGTAGAGAACTTACCAGGCTACCAATCTGATCACCCTATAGCTACTTCTGGACCTAATATCTAAAAAACAGATACTAAACAATTTCACAATTTCCTATTGAAAGACAATGCTTATGTTGATACTATTAAAGAGCTGATTACTGATTTTTAACTACTGCTCTAGTCTATAATGTGAAAAACATTAATGATAATTTTTTTTGATTTGTGCATTTTAAATGGATGATGTAACCAAGAACAATCAGGGTCTTTCACATTTATAGAAGACCAAGGAAATAGCATAGCGGACTGTTGTATTGCTTGACTAGATTTTATCCACAGGATTACAGAGTTAACCACTGGTGATAACATCGAATCCTCACAAACGCCCGTAGAGCTTAAGATCCAGTATGACAAGCGACAGGCTAACTAAATAAAATGCAGAGGTTGTAGAAACGTTACTCTGGAACATGCCAAAAGATGACACTTTTGTTAGTAAATCTCTGTCTGAATCTTTTACAAGCTAGCTACAGAAGGTTTCTAGCATACTTTCAAATGATAGGGAAACAGCCTGATCTATGTTTAATGAGGCTTTGAAGGCTACTGAATGAAATATTTCTGGTGATAGTTCCGCCTAAATGTCTGGTAACGATTTTTCTCGAAAAAGATCCTTTAGCGATGTCTGGCATTGGAACTCAATCAGGTCCACCTGTAAATCACTTGGCGCTGTATAAACGGCCACTGAAAAGGAATTTTCAAACAAATGAATGTCATCTTTTATTTGGTGGAAATCTGCGAACCGTTCTTCAAAATTTTCACTCAGCAGCTTGAGAAGTTGAACCATTTTTCCTTTTTGGAAACCAACACTAATCTGTTCCTGCCGTAGTGCAACGAATGTTGGAAAGTGCACCAACTGTTCTCTTTCAGTTTGTTGTATGAACAATTTTAGTTTAGCTTGAAATGCATTTATGTCCTCATACAAATGACAAATGAGCTTGTTGTTGCCTCGCAGCTTGAGGTTAATGTTAAGTTCATTTAGATTCGCCGTCAAATGGCACAAGATTGCTAAACCCCACAGCCATGAGGGGTCGCTAAGCTCAGGAAGCTGTTTTGATTTTTCAGTCATGAAGATATCAGTCTCGTGCCTCAAGTCAAAAATGTGTTTCAACACTTTGCCTCGACTCAGCCAGCGGACATCACTGTGATAAACATCATCATCATGTTCGCATTCAATTTCGCTGGTGAATTCTTTGAAAGTCCTGTGATTCAGTGCATGCGATCTTATGAAGTTTATGGATTTAACAACAACCTTCATAACATGTTCCAAATTCAACTGCTTCCCACAGAGATTCTGTTGGTGAGTTATGTAGTGGAGATCCAGCGGTGGAGAACCATTTGATTTTATTACCTTTTGGCATATTCTGGCTACCAAACAATTGTGGCGTCCAACCATACATGGTGCACCATCCGTAGTCACCCCTGTAATTTACTCCAGTCCAGACCAAGCTCATCAATAACCTCCGACACTTCCCTGAACAAGTCTTCGCCAGTGGTTGTTTCATTCATGTTTTTCATCGCCGCCAGTTCTTCAGTAATTTCAAATGTAGTGTTTATACCACGAATGAAGACTAATAATTGCATAGTGTGACTCATCTGCAGCAATGGAAAACATTTCAAGCTGACCTGCTTTTCACTTCAGTTGCAACATAAGATCTCTTCCCAAATCTTTCACTCGTCTTGTTATTGTCATTCGGGACAAGCTGACAGCTTCATTGTACTTCCCCCCCCCCGGGCATAATTAATACTCATTTTATTTTAATAGCAACACATCAATAGAGATTGAACTCAACCTCTCCATCCATAAAAAGTGTTGTTTCAGAATATTTATTCCTATATTCGTGTTAAAGAGATGAGCTTTTCAGTAAACTAACACGAAAGTTCGAATGTGTTTACGACAGCTTGTAGTGATGTCACTAGCTTCATTTCTTACTTCAGACAAAGGCTTCTAGAAATGTATCGAAATTTGATCTGTTTGTCAACTTGTAGCGAGCTGATGAGGACATTTTGAAGACACCAGTTGTGTAACTCAAGGGAAGGGCATCATTCATATATTTAATTAAATGTTATTATTGTTAATGAAAGACCTATTAAACAGATTTATAGTCCCTCGTGTTTATATTTAACTATTAGTTTTATGTCTCCTGTACTTTGTTTTACACAACCTGAGCAAATATTTTTACTGGTGGTGACGAGCAGCATACTGCAGATCTGGCGG
This sequence comes from Marisa cornuarietis, assembly GCA_004794655.1. Taxonomy (NCBI): domain Eukaryota; kingdom Metazoa; phylum Mollusca; class Gastropoda; order Architaenioglossa; family Ampullariidae; genus Marisa; species Marisa cornuarietis. The sequence continues at coordinate 690,162 of SMMW01000519.1, read as the reverse complement.
GGCAAAAGAAAAGATCACTGCTAAAACACACTCATATATTTTCGTCACAGTTCAGGAAAAGAAAAAAAGAAGAGAGAAGGTGACAAAACTTTGTTTAATCCCCTCTTTCTATTTTACAATGCTGTTCGGCATTTCTGTGGTGAGGCTGCATATACAGGGCAAAGGGCGACAACTGGCGAACCCGTACAGGTGCATGTCTTACACAAGTCAAACTACAAACGGGTAAATGTTGACTTACTGGGGGCCTACGACGCCATTGAAGACAAACCATTGAATCTAAATGATGTCGCCATCGCCTGTCAAGTTCCAAATCTAACAGCGAAGGCGATGCTGGTGCTCAGCTGCCAAAGTCTTGTCAAACGAACGACTTCATCTCCTGGTAGAAACCATAACAGTTAACAGCAACAGAAGACAGAGTCAGTGGAATGTGTCAGAAAACTTACCAGCCTGAGACTCCATGATGTGAGTCAAGAAAATGGTGGTGCTGCTCTACACTAGGTGGCGCTCTTGTGGCGGTCGTCTGCTGACAGGCCGGAAGTGGATGGGTTGTCTTATCACTGGAACACTCACAGCATCAACAATTCACAACAAGAGAGAGTGAACGATGCTTGCAGACGATGTAATTACTACAGAGTTTGACGGACTCTGTAGAATGTTTTGACATCGGCCTCATTTCTCCAAATCGGAAAGACTGCTTCCAGTCGCCTTCATGTTACTAAGGTTGCTAAGCTGATCTCCGAGATCCAAAATCAAAGGAAAGAAGAAGCATTCTTTTCATCAGAGAAAAATAAACATCAGTGTGTGTTTCGTGTGATTGCGTTCGTCCATTTTTCGTGTAGGTATATCAACAAATGTTATTTTAGTTTGATATTCTTCTTCAGTGCTCAGTTAAAACTTACGAACCTTCCAGTAATACCGACAGGCTTTAGCAACGACCCAATGATGTGAAGCGCTCGATGAAAGTAAGGTTACATTGTTAATGTAGATGAAGTATAATAGTGATAAATATTCCAAAAAATGTAGAATGACGGGCATTTCCCGCGTGGTCAATGAGTTAAGACAACAAAGCCCGTTGTGTAATCAGTTTCCTGTGCTGTCAACGTAAAACTGCGACTCACTAATCAAGTGCCTGAGATAAAAAGTTCAAGTATTGTTTTGTAAACACAGACTGGACGAGACTAATGTGGGGTAAGATATTAACATTGTACAACTGTAGCAGCAGGATCGTTAACAATGATTATCAATAAAAATAACAGCATTAACAAAAACAACACACATATTTACACACTCACACACACACGCGCGCAAGCACGCACACTTAAATGTAATCATGTGTCTACCAATGCAAGTCGACATTAACAGTCTTTACTATGACAAATATTTCCATTTACCGAGCAAAAGATAATAATTTAAAAGTACACACCTTTCTATGTAATATATTTTTGAAACCAAAAAACTAATACGTATTGTTTATTATTATCAAGTTTCCCCTTCTTGTTATTTATAAACTGCTTCGTACTCATTAACGGGAAAGTATCCGCTTCTGAGAATGTCCATCTAATAATAATAATAATAATAGTGAAGATTTTTATAGCGCATATTGACACTCATAGAGAGCATGCTCTTAGCGCTTAAAACGAGGAAGAGACGTGGACTAAGTAGACACAGAACAAAGGGGACGAAAGAAAACGACAGTACTGACGAAACAGAAAACATTAAAAGGCATCAAGTAACAGGAACAGAGAAATATAGTGATTCTGCGAGAAAGATGGGTAAAGTAGCAAGAGGGAAGGAGGCGGGGTTAAGAAGGACGAGCATTGTGTGGACTAGGAGTAATGCTCAAGGAAGAGGTGCGTTTTCAGTGCAGATTTGAAAGATTCAGTTGTAGGAAGGTGGCGGATATGGGAAGGAAGAGAGTTCCATTGTTTTGCAGCACAGTAGCCAAAAGTCCTGTGACCATATGTTGTTGTTCTGGTGACAGGAACAGTTAGGATACGGTCGTCAGACGAAGAGCGTAGTTGTCTGGACGGAGAGTAAGGGATGAGAAGTTCAGAGAAATAGTCAGGACAGGAGCCAACAAAGAAATTAAAACACAGCACAGACAGTTTGTACTGAATGCGAGAACGGATGGGTAGCCAGTGTAGAAAACGAAGGAGAGGAGTGACATGGTCCCGTTTCCTTGCTCTAAGCACCAGACGCGCAACAGAGTTCTGTACTCTCTGGAGTCTCTGAATGAGGTAGTCAGGGTAGTCATCTGATGGTTGATGAAGTAGAAGACCTCTGTCGCTGTGGATTCTACTCTCCGCCTAGCAGTCTCTCGCTCGATAGTCAGAGGGTACAGGGGTAATTGTCTGATTCACGTCTGTACGACAGTCACACGTGAAGTTAAGATGGTCTCCTGAAAAATCAGAACTGTGTCAAAAGCGAATTAAAATTTGCAGATGCATACCTGCTTTCACTGCTTACAGTTACTTCTGTTGTCAAGACAAAAGATCTCAAATGCTGTTTTTTTTTACAAGAGATAGGGACAGAAGCAGTGTAAGAGGAGAAGGAAGGATGTTACAGGTGGTGGATGGGGGAGGAAAGCAATTCCCGGAAACGAGTAACAAGCGCTTGGAATGTGAATATATTAGCACGTCACGTGATCTGTGATTTGCTGTCTTTTATTCCTGTTTCCCGTCTAACACTAACACGAACTGAGAGGCACAGTCATTATTATAACAATTTTTATTTATACCTGGATCACTGTGAGTGAGTAGTTGCTCAAGTTTTATCAGCGTGATCTCGCCTGCAGCTTTCTTAAGACAATGTCATGCCTTGTGTGACCCTTCGCTCCATGATGTCTCCTCTTGTTCAAGACATCTGCAGTAAACATAAATCACACCAGTAAACAAACGGTCAGGGAATCTCTCGTCAGTAAGCAACACAAATATAAGAAACTTTGCAGTAAACAACTGATCTCACTGATAACGAAAAAAAAACAACCTCTTTTCTCCGAAAGACATATTTTACACAAAACTCATTGCAATTGTTAAATCCATTTTCTCTCTCTCTCTCTTTCTCACCCATCCACACAACCTCATAAGTACATTGATAACCTGACTAAAATATGCTTTCAGGCTCCGTATTATCTGTTGCCATGACAATGTAAATCAAGCACTTTCTTTTTAAGAACGATAGTTAAATCTCTTTGTTGAAGGAATCTGGAAAAAAGTATTTTACTTCGCTTTCTCTGTATACCCTTCGGAAACACTAAATTCCTTCCTTCACTCGATTCTTCTCAGGTTATATTAGGCCTTTCACATTGCTTTAAACTCCTCCTATATCTCGACATTTTTATTGTAAATATCAGCGCGTTCTTTGCCCCTACTATCTTTAAGCAAACAGGTGACAACAGGTAAGCCGAGACTTGCATGTGAAATACAGGTCAGGTCCTACTTTGAGCAAATAAAGTCTGTTGCACAAAAATTCATTTTTTATCATTAGATTTGACTGCTGTATCATTTGACAAGAGGATTTCAGAAAAAAATAAGTGTTCAACCATAAAACTATTCCCTAGAAGTTACAGAATGTGTCTGGTTGGCAAATCCCGATTCTTTGCCTGAAGTCACCACCGAGCACTGCTTGTGTTAGCAATCAACGCACCAATCCAAGCAGAAGGTCAAAAGAATTTACACAACTCAGAGACTATTTGACTATCAATGTACATGTTGATTGTTGTGATGTACGGATGATGTTATCAACAGTCAAGACTATTTGACTATCAATGTACATGTTGATTGTTGTGATGTACGGATGATGTTATCAACAGTCAAGACTATTTGACTATCAATGTACATGTTGATTGTTGTGATGTACGGATGATGTTATCAACAGTCAAGACTATTTGACTATCAATGTACATGTTGATTGTTGTGATGTACGGATGATGTTATTAACAGTCAAGACTATTTGACTATCAATGTACATGTTGATTGTTGTGATGTACGGAGGATGTTATCAACAGACGAAACTATTTGACTATCAATGTACATGTTGATTGTTGTGATGTACGGATGATGTTATCAACAGTCAAGACTATTTGACTATCAATGTACATGTTGATTGTTGTGATGTACGGATGATGTTATCAACAGTCAAGACTATTTGACTATCAATGTACATGTTGATTGTTGTGATGTACGGATGATGTTATCAACAGTCAAGACTATTTGACTATCAATGTACATGTTGATTGTTGTGATGTACGGATGATGTTATCAACAGTCAAGACTATTTGACTATCAATGTACATGTTGATTGTTGTGATGTACGGAGGATGTTATCAACAGACGAAACTATTTGACTATCAATGTACATGTTGATTGTTGTGATGTACGGATGATGTTATCAACAGTCAAGACTATTTGACTATCAATGTACATGTTGATTGTTGTGATGTACGGATGATGTTATCAACAGTCAAGACTATTTGACTATCAATGTACATGTTGATTGTTGTGATGTACGGATGATGTTATCAACAGTCAAGACTATTTGACTATCAATGTACATGTTGATTGTTGTGATGTACGGATGATGTTATCAACAGTCAAGACTATTTGACTATCAATGTACATGTTGATTGTTGTGATGTACGGATGATGTTATCAACAGTCAAGACTATTTGACTATCAATGTACATGTTGATTGTTGTGATGTACGGATGATGTTATCAACAGTCAAGACTATTTGACTATCAATGTACATGTTGATTGTTGTGATGTACGGATGATGTTATCAACAGTCAAGACTATTTGACTATCAATGTACATGTTGATTGTTGTGATGTACGGATGATGTTATCAACAGTCAAGACTATTTGACTATCAATGTACATGTTGATTGTTGTGATGTACGGATGATGTTATCAACAGACGAAACTATTTGACTATCAATGTACATGTTGATTGTTGTGATGTACGGATGATGTTGTCTACAGACGAAACTATTTGACTATCAATGTACATGTTGATTGTTGTGATGTACGGATGATGTTGTCTACAGACGAAACTATTTGACTATCAATGTACATGTTGATTGTTGTGATGTACGGATGATGTTGTCTACAGACGAAACTATTTGACTATCAATGTACATGTTGATTTTACAGGTCTTTGTGATTTGTTGCGAGAAAGAACACATGTGGGAGACTGTGGCGCGTGATCAGCGCCATGTTGTTTCTGATGGGATGATATTTTGACGTCAGCACGACGTCATCTTTCTAGAATTCTCCAGACAACTGCTTGAGCGTCTGCCTCCTCCCTTGCTATGGATTGTGAGGTGAGTACAGTTACACTGAGGTCTGTTAAGTAATAGGATAGTCTTACAGTTTGGAAATCTGTGTTTGTTTGTGTGTGTGTGTGTGTGTGTGTGTGTGTGTGTGTGTGTGTGTGTGTGTGTGTGTGTGTGTGTGTGTGTGTGTGCGTGCGTACATGTAGACTACAGTTTGTCCGTCTTTCGTCTGTGTGTTGTGTTTGAATGTTTTTCTTGCCTAATGGCCGAGCTAACAGCCAGTAAACTTAGTCATCTTCACGACGAGCCTCCCTGTGGTGTCCGTCTGTCTACCAGAGACGCCACGTCCTTTTAATTACCCCCACTATACACCCCTCCCTGCTCCTGGCACAACCCTGTACCCGACTTAAAACTAGTGAACAAATATCTAGAAAGGCTGTGTTCCCCCAATCCTGTTAAAATATAGCCCTCAGTAGTTACTTTAAACCACCCATCGTTGTGGCTTTAGCAAGACAATGTTAGGTAGGTATCGCTTCCTTTATCTAAGAACAGTTTCTCTCGTAGGACATACCTCAGATATGTATGTCATTTCTCTGCTTACCATCGGCACCGTGGGGAATGCAGGTTGTGACAGAAATATGTTTACCACGATTATTGTGTGCTCAAGGATGGTGAAAGTGGATACACAAGTACTGAAATCTAAAACCATCCCCCACCCATTCCCCCCATAGCTACACAGTCTGACTCAATGGGTGCAGCAGAGAAAAACCGCATGGTGTGTCATTTGTATAAGTCGTGCATGTTATCTACATATGTTGACGACTGAGTGTAGAGGCGATTTCTGTGGAGTCTGAATAGAAAATATGTCTGTAGCTAGTCTTAAGAGAAGACAAGTTGAGGCAGGTGCAGTAACGTCTAAAGCAAGACTGGAAAACTCGGTAAGAAGAGTAAACGTCAGAGTCTGTATATTCTCTTCATGTTGTGGAATCAGTTTCAGACCCAGCGGGCAGTCGGTGACCTCAGTAGTTCTGATGGTTGTGGCAGACATTAGACCACTTCACAATCACGAGGGTGTCCGCAACGGCGATTGCAGGCTTCGCAGGTCGACAAGACTTTTTTAAGTGCTTCGCGAAGATCCCTACATCGCCAGAGAAACGAACAAGGACCTGGTCTTGTGATCTAGTCAAGGGTGGCCTTAGACATCAAGTGTTGTAGTTTACCTGTGCAGCCTGCATGGGACGAGGGCAGTTTACCTGCTGACCTTTCTTTATCACGCGCGTGACGTCAAACATCAAAGGCTCTATGGACTGGCACGTGAAGGTCTCCAAACGCTGTCTAGGAAAGCACGTGCTCCGTTGACAGTGTCTATGTCTATTTGGCTTGAGCTTTTGTTTAAAAGAAATCTTTACCTGGTTCTTCTTCCTCTAACACGTAGCAACTCTTTTTTGTGTCAAAGTTTAAAAATCAGAAGGAGGCTAAAATCTTGTAGCATATCATATAAAACTCTTTGTCATAAAACACAAAATAAAGTAGGCGTTGAGTAGCTAAAACTAAATCTAGATAAAACTGAGCCTGTAGAATAAAAAAGCTTACTTCTATCCCAACCACTAAATTTTAGCTTTTAGACGGCGTAACATTTTATCACACAATAGCTTGATCTCAGGGTAATCAATATCAGCAGCCTGGTTCCTAAGATTTCGTACAACCCGTACTGAGAGGTTAGCAGGTATGTCCACACAAAAAATGCAGATATGTTTATCCGGTTAAGAAGGATAAAAGTGCTAGCTCGGTGCTTGTGCTTCATTTCAGTCTGTATTGTCATTCTTTATTATATATTGTTTGCTTCAAACGAGCTTACAGTGGGCAAGGACGGAGTCTTCTTTAGAGAAGAGACTAGGGACGAACGATGGATGGCGGGGACGATCACTCACAAGGCACCCACCTCTCAAACGTGCGTACATCCCGATCTTGACCCCTTGCACCCGTCAATCATACAGTTCTATAGAAAGTACCCACCCGTGGACTGCAGCCGCGCCGGGGAAGACTGGGTGTACACCGCCAACGGCACGTTTCGCATCTCAAAGCGCGCGCTTCGCCTCCACGGGAACATCACGTGCGAGTACATCCCACTCGAGCGCCCCGACGACTTCTCCGTCCGTGAAGGACTGCATGTCAAGCCCATGCTGGACGGCGCACCGCTAAAAACGGACTTCTTCAAGGTGGACTGCGTGTCAAGCAATGGACAAAGGTACGTGAACATCCACTCTGGCGTGGCCAGGAACAACGCCGTTTTCTCTCGGCTGGAGGAGATGGCCGCAAACAAAGAAGCTTCGTGGTCATCGTCGCGGTCTTTGGCAAAGATCTCACCATTCCCCACGTTGACTCCGCCCTTCACGCAGACATCGAAACAAGATTCTGTTCCGTCGTCCCTCTCCCTCATTTCCAAGAGTCTGCCTGGCCTCAACTTGAGTGTGTTTATTTTTGGTTTTGACTCCATGTCTCGCATGTCCTGGATTCGTCTCCTTCCGCGCTCACGTGGGTACTTTCTGGAGACTCTTGGTGGCCTCGAACTTGAAGGTTACAACATCTTGGGCGATGGAACGCCGGCCGCTTTGCTACCCATATTGACGGGTCACCATGAGGAGGAACTACCAGAAGCGCGGCGGGGCATGCCCAATGCGCTTCCAGTTGACGGACATCCGTGGGTGTGGAAGGAGTTCAAACGTCATGGTTACGTCACGGCGCTTGCAGAAGATTTGCCAGATATTGCAGCGTTTCACTTGCGCATGCTCGGTTTTAAAGAACAGCCTACCGACCACAACATGAGGCTGTTCTACCTCGCAGCACAGAAAATGTTCGAGAAGAATGCTCCTTATTGCCTGGGCTCCAAGCCCCGCCACCGTATCTTGATGAACTGGTTTAAGGAGCTGTTTGCTACTTATACGAGCCACCCAAAGTTCTTCTTTGCTTTTCATGCTGAGATGAGTCACGAGAACAACAATCCTGTGCAGGCCGTCGATGAGGACCTGATGTTATTTCTCGACAGACTAGAGAAGAGTGGTCACCTCAATTCCACACTCCTCATTCTTATGGCTGACCACGGAGCCAGGTTCTCTTACATTCGGGCCACAAAGCAAGGAAAGCTAGAAGAGCGCATGCCTTACTTTGCCTTCCGTTTCCCGCCATGGGTCAAACAAGTTCATCCTCAGCTCATCCGCAACTTGAAGATAAACACTAAGAGGTTGACGACACCGTTTGACGTTCACGAGACCCTGATGGAGGTGCTGAACTACAGCGGGTCAGGGGTGGCCGACATGTCCAAGAGGGCCATCAGCCTCTTCAAGGAAATCCCGGAACATCGGAGCTGCAGCCATGCTGGGGTGGCGCCTCACTGGTGCGCCTGCCTGAAGTGGGACCCCCTTAATATTTCAGATCCTAGTGTGCTGTCAGCCGTGAAGTCGGTCATAAGTGAGATCAACTCGTACACAAAGTCAAGCCGAGAGACTTGCGCACTGCTCCACCTGAAGGAGATAATTTTCGCAGCAAGGTACCTCCCCACTTACGAAGATTACGTGGCCGACCAGAAACTGCGGCAGTACATTGAGAGTTTCAGTCAGTCTAGGAACCGGGACTATTTAGATGTAAATCAAGAAGTCTATCAAGTGTCCTTCTTCACTCAGCCAGGAAACGGCCATTTTGAAGTAACGTGCACTCTGGATACAACTACTGGAAAGTTCTTTGTAGCGACCACCGACATCAGCAGAGTAAACGTGTACGGAAAGGACGCGGAGTGCATTGTAAACAGTTCTCCCCACCTCGGTCCTTACTGCTACTGTAAACCATCTTGGTGGAGGTTTCGGCGATGAATTCCTAAGTTTTTAGGCTTGTGGTGAGTTTAGACAACTTTTACCCTACATCACATTCATATTACTCTAGTATAAACTGTATTTTCTAATCAATGTATGGATATGCTTACTGTTTGCTTGTTGGAAGTAGACAAAAGTTCGCTGATAACTACAAGCTGAAGGTCTAGTAACTACCTGTCTGCTCCAATAGTAAGGTAACATAGTATTGTAACACAGTAGCCTTGCATAAGGTGATAAGCGGGGGACTGTGACCCGGTTTCTTTTTGTTTTATCAGATGTACCTCAGTGCGTGGACAGACATGTGTGACTGCGTGTGTGCGTGTGTGCGTGTGAACGTCTGAAGACAGTTGGCCACCCTGTGTAATCACCACCTACTGCTGCTCTCGCTGTCCCTCTTTGTCCGTCACTTCCTCTATCTGTTGAGTAAATGATGGACTTGCTACACGCAATGGTCACCACTGCACAGTATTAACACGAGCGATGACTTGATATGAGCTAATAAAAGACACAGCACCTTAGAGACATCAGCACCTTGACTCGTGCACTTGCCGTGGTGTTTTGTGGTGTGTGTGTGTGTGTGTGTGTGTGTGTGTGTGTGTGTGTGTGTGTGTGTGTGTTTTTCAGGATCAAGGTCTGTCTTTTTCTTCTTTCTTTCTTTGCCTTTGTGTATTCCATTGTATTGCTACATCACCTTGTGCATGTCAGACGAGAGAAACTGCTTGCTGGCAATTATCTTGAGAAGGAAGTAAGTCAGCCACTGAGGATCTTCATCTGAAACCTTAATCATGGAAATCATTACGAATCCTACATTAGTCTCACACTGTGTCGCTTCTCCTGACTAGTGCTGTATATCATCGCCAGTAAAACTCATTTCATTGCTAATCGCGTTACCCAGTAATAAGGCTAGTGTCGTGTCTACGTCACGTGACATCTCTACCTGTGGTTGCTGCTGAGGTTGGCCGCCGCCCTGTAAGCTGCCAGTGTTCTTGGTGACCTTTGTTGAACTGTGCAGACATCTGGGTGGTCACACAGCGGTGTGAATGTGTGCATCTCCGGCGGTGAACTACGAGCGTGTGAAGAGGTGAAACAACGGCGGCTGAGAGACAACCGGAGGTAAACTGTAGCCTGAGAGACAGGCGGTGGTAACCAGGGCAACCAACCGCCGGGCGCAGCCTCCGCTGGCATCTTGGCTTCTATTCTGGTTGTATCGACGTCCCTCCTCGGCCAGGACAAACCTGGGGAAATCCGGGGCAAACATCTTAGTTTGGTAGTTAATTATGAAGCGGGGGCAAGGCCAAGCCCGGGGCAAACATTGGAGGCAAGTTTCCCCATGAAATAGGTTGAGTAACGTCTCTGCCCGAGGGCAAAAGAGCCAAAGAAATGGCGGCATTCAGAAAGTAAAGAATGGGAATTCAGCGACTTCCATCACTCGCTCCATGCACTTACTGACCATGAGGTGTTAGCCAAGCTTAGAAAAATGTGAAGATTAAGGCACTTCAGCTACCCACGTGTCTCTGAAATAGGGGTCAACACTTTCTTTCGACCAGATTACAAGTAGCTGAGAGAGAGAGAAAACACTACTACTACTACTACTAATAATAATAATAATAATTTATTAGTTTTTTAGAGACCAGCTGGCTCTTATCACGAACATCTACTGCTGGTTACATGCAAGTCAACAATGTCTGGCTGTACAAGATCAACGTTTCTTTGTGTTTGTGTTTAATAGTAAACAAAATAGTAAACAATACAATGACACTCAGTACTGAGCAATTATATATAGACTGTCATGGTACTCTCATTTTCAGACATTATGTTATTATATGGCAACATTAACAGCTACATTTTCCTTAAGGTTCTTACACAAAAGGTGAACCTTAGAGGGGATGTCTATGGCTTCCACTCAGTTTTGCCCTCACTTCCGCAAGCCAAGGCCGTGGGAACAACCCTATTTATGATACAAGAGTAGAATATATCTATTACATAGGGTTGTATACTTAGGACATATTAACAAACAATGATACAGGTCTTCCACACTATGGTTATCGCACTGCTCACACTCAGGTTTGCTGCTGGTTTGGTGATAACGAGTGATATCATTGAGCGGTAAACAGTTCTTAACAGACACAGGACACGTCTGTGTTCACCTCGTGATACCTGCTTTATGTTTGTTCCTCTCATGAGGTCCGTGTGATAGTCATAATAATCAGAGTTAGACACTGAATCCCGTCATTTTTGACGAAAACAATCCTTGAAACTTTCTTTGACCGTAGTAATGAATAAGGAAAGAAGACTAACTGTCTGCGATTCCCATAATACTTAAAGTCATGACTACGCAGTAAAATTCTAACCCGAGAGGCCCAGGTGGCTCTGCCTGCCTTATATTGTAAACATAACATATTGTAACAGTGTGTGGGTACCTTTGTTCAGCTAACCTTAGTAATTTACACCAGTACTGGATTATTCTTATAAACGACTGACATACAAGAGGAAATATTCCACATACACCCAAGGCTATATCATTTCTAACAACCCAACCAACATTTAAAATTAATTTGCAAAGTTTTATTTGAACTTTCTCTATATCATTGTATTGTTTTCATCCCCAAATCTCAGATCCATACAGAAGGATAGGTTTTTATTTTTGTATCAAATATTTTAAATTATTTGTTGGTAGGTTCTTTGATCTAAAATACAGCTTCTTGATTCATGCAAATTGGTTTAATGCTTTTCCAGAGAAGTTATGGGTACATTTGGCCTACTTATAGTTTGGTCTTGATCTCATTGTTTATCAATAAAACTACCTTAGCTACTCTGTAGTAACTGTAGTAAAGCATAAAGTGACTCGAGGTTTCGGCGATACTGGGAATCTGTGATTAAAATCGATCGTGAATTACAGAGTTTACTTTTTGGGTGATCGCCGACCACAGCTCCTCTCTTTTCTTGGCCGTCGAAGAAGACGAGAGCGATTGAAAAAGTCTCTTCCTCTCCCTGGTCACCTCCTCTATTGGTGCCATTATTTAAATTGGCGCATCTCTCCTTTTTCTCTGTAGCAGCCATAGTGCACGTGTACATTTCGCGAATAGTCACCAACGATAATCGCGCAGTTTTCATTGGTTGAATATACGGTTGGCAAGGAAAACCTCTGACGATCCCCGGAAGTATTTATTTATATCGCTGACCTCGACCTTCGTGTAGACTTAACCTATTTCTCAGGTAAGCAAGTGGTTGGGCAAGCTCTTGCTAAGGGATATAAGATCGCGACTTGGCCGAGACGAAAAACGAGTTAAGCAAACTAAGGACCGCCTATGAAACCTAGCCCTGGCCTCTGTCTGAAGAGGTGACAATCGAGTCTTCCACAATTGCCAATGTATCTAAATAATTTACACAGCTTCACAGGCAAGTCACGTGACCCAAGCAGACAAAGCCATCGCCTCGCTTCATGCTGCCACTCGATTTTCGGGTGAATTATTCGGATGCCTAGGTCCCTCAGACCCTGCGCTTCAAAGAGGAGTTTTTTTTTTCAGCAAAAGGTCTGATAGACTCGGTATGTAACCTGTATCATAGTAAAGTCAGTCTGGCCTCTTTCACTTTCAGGATAAAGTCGGTCCAGTCTACACGAGGGGTCAGTCTAATGTCACTCATTTGCACTTAATGGTCACCAGATTTTTCTTCCTGTAAAAAGGTCCTGTGGCCTTAGTGAAGCTCATTGAGTCGGATCGTGGGGTACTGCGCTCTATCAGCTCACTCAGTTTGTTATGATCATTTGTTGTTTTGAGTGGTTGAGTGTGACCTTTCCATAGCTTCTGTTCTGGACGAGGTTTGTGGGTGGACAACTTTCGCAAGGGTCAATAATTTATTTTCAGTCATTGTGATTAAACGATTTGTATTGACTGTTGTCTTTAGCCCCTCGTTAACTAAAATGAATTAGTGCCTATTATTGAAAACATCTTTAAAGGTTTGCGTTTTGCTTTGATATTTGTCCCCCCATGTGTATACATTAGTGTCTGTTGACTGGGTGAAGTATCTCATCATTAACGGCGAGGTGTTGTTTTGCTCTGTACACCACCACGTGACCAAAACGTGATAAAACGTGGTGACTGACAGACTGTTTGCTGAACACCAACACAATTTAAAATACAGGACGTTGTTGTTTAGAAATGTTGATTATTATTTACTAAAGAGACAGAAGTTAGAGACATCACAACATTTCTGTTTATAGGATGTTATTGCCTTATTTCTCAGCATTGTTAGTGTTCACCCTTCAATACACAACAGTCAGAACTCAGAACAGTTTTATTCAGCCAGGACATGGAGACGGAATATCTGACCGCCTGTTCTATCATATCGGCATTTTCAGAATGGCTGAGGTCACGAAAGGCGAACCTTTAATCCTCTGGCCAAACAAACGCCTAGGGTCTCATTGTTGCTGACAACGAAGACTTCTCTGCAACTGTACGTGAAAAACTGGCTATCACAACAGGTGGCGCCACCAGAGCAGTCTCTTCCACCCAGTACGCACTGCAACAAATGTACACGTTAAAATAACAAGCTGAAACTTCCGCGTAAACACAAACACACACACACCCAACACACACACACACACACACACACACACACACACACACACACACACACACACAACCAATCCTGAGCAATAGCAGGCAGCAAAACAAGAACACAGATAAAAAGTCGCCTTCGATGAAAATTACTGGGAACGACATAAAGAAGACGAAGGAAACAAAAGAAGGAAAGAGGTGACCCTCAACCCCATTAAGCGAAAGGACACTACTTTGTAATCACAGGAATAATAATTATGTGCCTCATCAGATATTAAACAGATGTTTCCCTCATCAGACTATGTACAGATGTTTGCCTCATCAGACTATGTACAGATGTTTGCCTCATCAGACTATGTACAGATGTTTGCCTCATCAGACTATGTACAGAAGTTTCCCTCATCAGACTATGTACAGAAGTTTCCCTCATCAATGTATAGAAGTTTCCCTCATCAGACTATGTACAGAAGTTTCCCTCATCAGACTATGTACAGAAGTTTCCCTCATCAATGTATAGAAGTTTCCCTCATCAGACTATGTACAGAAGTTTCCCTCATCAGACTATGTACAGAAGTTTCCCTCATCAGACTATGTACAGATGTTCGCCTCATCAGTCATTGTTGGCACATTCACAGATGAGGAGGATAATTACACTCACTCTTAACTGACATGTCTTACCGGGATCTCATTGGTATATTAATTAATAATTGACATGTATTGCTGATACACCATACGTAATTAACATGTTTTTTCCAGCAGAAAATATATTCCTCAACAATATAAAACCGTTCAGAATCCTGTGGAAAAAAAAACTATTTGTGTATTTGTGTTTACTGTTGGCAGGGATTCAGATAAACAATGATACAAGATGTACACGATGACAAGGATTGAGACATTCAGTAGCATGAAGACTTCGATGACAGGCATGTTGATATTCACTGACACCACACCATCAGGACCACCCCTGACAGTTGTCCATACCTACATATGGAGGCAGACACCTCTCATGGCAGCAGATCATTAATAAGACCGTGAGATACGTATAGACACACCGACCAACATAAAGATAACAGACAGTGGAGGGCGAGATAGGTATAGACACACCGACCAACATAAAGATAACAGACAGTTGAGGGTGAGATATGTTTAGACACACTGACCAACATAAAGATGACAGACAGTAGACCGTGAGATATGTATAGACACACTGAACAACATAAAGATAACAGACAGTGGAGGGCGAGATAGGTATAGACACACTGACCAACATAAAGATGAGGTACAAGAGTAGAACATAAAGCAACGGATGAAGGTATGGCAGGATGTAGGTACTGTATACAGTATGAGATGGAGTCATTACATGATGGTTAGCATGACAGACAGTATTGACAGGGAGTTAAGAATAGTAATTCAGGGATAGTACTTTGTGAACAGATATGTTTTCAGAGAGAGTTTGAATGTAGCCTTGTAGTCCGAGTGAGGAATGTGATGTGGTAGAGAGTTCCACTGCTTAGCAGCTCAGAGGGAGGATGTCCGTTGTCCGTATGTGACTGTCTTTGTGAGAGGGAGGACAGAATGCGGGAGTCTGATGAGGAGCGAAGGTTTCGGACAGGGGTGTGGACAGACAAGATTTCAGTCAAGTAGATTATTGCCGAGTTCTGTCAGTGTAACATGTAAACTGCACTCGGTTATTGCCGAGTTCTGTAACCTGAGAACTGGAGTCGGTTGCTTCTCCGCCGTCTTGTGTATCGGCGATCTGCCACATCATCGCCGCGACAGCCAAGACAAACACCAGCAGCTTCATCATCTGTTAATGTGCCAACAATGATTGATAAGACAAACATCTGTACAATGACTGATGACATACGCATCTGTACAATCACTGATGAGGCACACATCTGTACGATGACTCGTAAAGCACACATCCGTGTTTAGTATATCTATAGCTTACAACAATGACTGATAAGCAGCAATCTGTACAATGAGGAGGAGAAATAAATATGTACAGTGACTGACGAGGCACACATCTGTACTTCTTTATATCTACACCTGCCACAAATGAGAGACGATGAACACATCTTTACAATGACTGATGAGGCACAGTGTGTACAGTAATGAGGCACCCATCGATACAGTGACTAACGAGGCACACATCTATACATAGTATGTCTACAGCTGCTTACAGCTGTCTATAGCAACCTACAGCTGTCTATAGCTGCTTTAACTACGGTTGACAATGTGTGTTTGAATAAGTGAAAGCAATAACTATTAATAACGTGACAATGCGCACGAACTGTGAAGAACTTTCAAACGAATAGCAAAGAAAACAACAACAACAAGAACAACACGGACATGAAAATCATGAACGAAGAATAAAACAAATGGCCATCTTGAGATAAATGATGATTATCATGAAAGCAGCCAACAGTCTTAGCCTAAGCTCCTCACCGCAAAAAGGATCTTCCTAGTACCGTTGACAGGTGTTTTACAGGTGTTTCAGCTTTTCAGAAGTGTACAGCCCAGGTTCAAAGACGTTGACGTGCTACCTTCTTGCCGCCCTTATATAAGGGACACGACAAGTGACGTCTGTACTCAGGTGATGCCCATAAAGACAGCCGACGAGTCCCTCGTCGATGATGAAACTTAACGGAGCGAGTAACCCGCCAACACATGCTGCAATATTCTTGGGCGGGCGTGCAGTCGTTAGCTTCGACAGCCGCCACTAGGCGGCGCATTGCCTCTCATGATGTCACCTTCCTGCTCAAATATTTATTTCAAACTTCTTGCACGTGCAGCTCGGCGACAGGATATTTCCGCTATACAAAGCTTAGAGGTTAGATGACAGGTTTTCTGTCTACAAACACCACAGAAAAAATACGTGAGCTCCCTGGCTTTGGCACGTGCATAGGGTAAAATAATGTTTAAAGCTAATTATACGCACAGAATTTCAAATCTAAGCAGAAGTCCCTTCAACGAACCTTAGAACTAGCTTAAATGTGAATTAAATTCTGTCAGAATCATACAAAGTTCTTGCATCTGAATTCAGTGGATCAGGGCCAGGCCTGGACGTCCATACATCACCTACACGACATGGTTCTGATGGAGTTCAGGACTCAACCTCATCGTCATTCATAAAAATCACTCACTATCGCACTCACAAGTTTCCCCTCAGTTCGTTTCACATTCAGTGAGGGCAGAGAGGGTAGACATGTGGGATGATATGGTCATGGCGGGGTCCATTCGGCTCAGGTAGGTGGTAGGTGTAACTGGAGCGATATGGCTTTGGGTGGAAATGACCAGCGATCCGATGACCAAACAGCCTCTTTGGAAATGCACTTAATTGATTTATTAATTTATTTCACGGTATTTCTACAGAAATCAGTAAAATACGGTCAACGCTCAGCCTGAAGCAGTCTACAGTACTTGAGAAAGTGTCTGATACTTGTCATCAAGCGACTTTTGCTGTAGGTCGTAAGTCGAGTTGGGGAGGTAGTCCTAATAGAGAGGACATACATACATACATACATACATACATACATACATACATACATACATACATACATACATACTAAATGTGTACATGAAAAGTTGTCGAATCTTCTCAGAGGGAGGGGGCTGCCATCCACATGACACACGAGGGGGTCATCTCCAATATATGACATATGACAACATAACTTGGCGAAAGAATGCTTCTTCGTGAAATTTTATAGTCATCGAGAAATAATCAATTTAATGGATCTAAACAAAATTATACTAAACTTGGAGCGCCCTCTAGCGGTTCTTATTTCAAAAGTGTAGTCAAGCGGAGGGAACTGAACTTTATTTCACTGGAAACACATTAAAACCGCACTACAACATCTGGTGAGCCTCAGGCCATGAATCTCAGAGCTGGGACAGAACCTTTACCTGACGTTACACATGACTGAAGCCGCCTTCTGATGGCTGTTACAACCGTTAGTAAAGGAGATCATAAAAAATCATAGAGCTAATGTTTAATAATTTGAAAAATCATAGAACTTACATAAAATTTCACAAAGCAGCTGGACGATCCGAATTGAGGAGTAAAGCGAAAGTACGCGTGTTGACAACGACACGCGCCACTGCACATGTCTTTTTACAATCACTCACACACACACACATACATGCGCTGTCTCTCTTCTCTATCTCTCATACATTATCTCTATTCTCTCTTACACACATTCTCTGCCATTCTCCCTCCCAAAAATTGTCTCTCCACTCACTCACTCACTCACTCACTCACTCACTCACTCACTCACTCACTCACTCGGTGACTGTTGGAAATGTTCTATTCGCAATATGAATCTTACCTTTCTTAAGTAAGTGTAGTGTAGTGTAATGGAGTGTAGTGTAGTTACCATGCAGTACACGTGTATGTAGTGGAGTGTAGTGTAGTGGGGTGGGGTGGAGTGAAGTGGAGTGTAGTTACCATGCAGTATACGTGTATGTAGTGTTGTGGCGTGTAGTGTAGTGTAGTGTAGTTACCATGCAGCACACGTGTATGTAGTGTAGTGTAGTGTAGTGGAGTGAAGTGTAGTTACCATGCAGTATACGTGTATGTAGTGTAGTGTAGTGTAGTGTAGTGTAGTGTAGTTACCATGCAGTATACGTGTATGTAGTGGAG
The DNA here is from genome assembly GCA_004794655.1 of Marisa cornuarietis. Classification (NCBI taxonomy): domain Eukaryota; kingdom Metazoa; phylum Mollusca; class Gastropoda; order Architaenioglossa; family Ampullariidae; genus Marisa; species Marisa cornuarietis. Next base: position 671,821 of record SMMW01000519.1, on the reverse strand, counting down.
TGTAGTGGGGTGGAGGGGAGTGTAGTTACCATGCAGTATACGTGTATGTAGTGTTGTGGCGTGTAGTGTAGTGTAGTGTAGTTACCGTGCAGTATACGTGTATGTAGTGTAGTGTAGTGGAGTGTTGTGTAGTTACCATGCAGTATACGTATATGTAGTGTAGTGGAGTGTAGTGTTGTGTAGTTACCATGCAGTATACGTGTATGTAGTGTAGTGGAGTGTAGTGTAGTGGAGTGTTGTGTAGTTACTATGCAGTATACGTGTATGTAGTGTAGTGTTGTGTAGTTACCATGCAGTATACGTGTATGTAGTGTAGTGGAGTGTAGTTACCATGAAGTATACGTGTATGTAGTGTAGTGAAGTGTAGTTACCATGAAGTATACGTGTATTTAGTGTAGTGGAGTGGAGTGGAGGGGAGTGAAGTGTAGTTACCATGCAGTATACGTGTATGTAGTGTAGTGTAGTGTAGTGTAGTTACCATGCAGTATACGTGTATGTAGTGGAGTGTAGTGGGGTGGAGGGGAGTGTAGTTACCATGCAGTATACGTGTATGTAGTGTTGTGGCGTGTAGTGTAGTGTAGTGTAGTGTAGTTACCGTGCAGTATACGTGTATGTAGTGTAGTGTAGTGGAGTGTTGTGTAGTTACCATGCAGTATACGTATATGTAGTGTAGTGGAGTGTAGTGTTGTGTAGTTACCATGCAGTATACGTGTATGTAGTGTAGTGGAGTGTAGTGTAGTGGAGTGTTGTGTAGTTACTATGCAGTATACGTGTATGTAGTGTAGTGTTGTGTAGTTACCATGCAGTATACGTGTATGTAGTGTAGTGGAGTGTAGTTACCATGAAGTATACGTGTATGTAGTGTAGTGGAGTGTAGTTACCATGAAGTATACGTGTATTTAGTGTAGTGGAGTGGAGTGGAGGGAAGTGTAGTGTAGTTACCATGCAGTATACGTGTATGTAGTGGAGTGGAGTGTAGTGGAGTGTAGTTACCATGCAGATTACGTGTGTGTAGTGTGGTGTAGTGTAGTAACCATGCAGTATACGTGTATGTAGTGTAGTGTAGTGTTGTGTAGTGTAGTTACCATGCAGTATACGTGTATGTAGTGTAGTGGAGTGGAGTGGAGTGTAGTTACCATGCAGTATACGTGTATGTAGTGGAGTGTAGTGTAGTGGAGTGGAGTGGAGTGTAGTGTAGTTACCATGCAGTATACGTGTATGTAGTGTAGTGGAGTGTAGTGGAGTGTAGTGTAGTTACCATGCAGTATACGTGTATGTAGTGTAGTGGAGTGTAGTGGAGTGTAGTTACCATGCAGTATACGTGTATGTAGTGTAGTGTAGTGTAGTTACCATGCAATATACGTGTATGTAGTGTAGTGTAGTGTAGTTACCATGCAGTATACGTGTATGTAGTGTAGTGTAGTGGAGTGGAGTGTAGTGTAGTTACCATGCAGTATACGTGTATGTAGTGTAGTGGAGTGTAGTGGAGTGTAGTGTTGTGTAGTTAGCATGCAGTATACGTGTATGTAGTGGAGTGGAGTGTAGTGAAGTGTAGTGTTGTGTAGTTACCATGCAGTATACGTGTATGTAGTGTAGTGTAGTGTAGTGTAGTTACCATGCAATATACGTGTACGTAGTGTAGTGTAGTGTAGTAACCATGCAGTATACGTGTATGTAGTGGAGTGTAGTGGAGTGGAGTGTAGTGTAGTTACCATGCAGTATACGTGTATGTAGTGTAGTGGAGTGTAGTTACCATGCAGTATACGTGTATGTAGTGGAGTGGAGTGGAGTGGAGTGTAGTGAAGTTACCATGCAGTATACGTGTATGTAGTGTAGTGGAGTGTAGTGTAGTGTAGTGTAGTTACCATGCAATATACGTGTATGTAGTGTAGTGTAGTGTAGTTACCATGCAGTATACGTGTATGTAGTGTAGTGGAGTGGAGTGTAGTGTAGTTACCATGCAGTATACGTGTATGTAGTGTAGTGGAGTGGAGTGTAGTGTAGTTACCATGCAGTATACGTGTATGTAGTGTAGTGGAGTGGAGTGTAGTGTAGTTACCATGCAGTATACGTGTATGTAGTGGTGTCAGGAACGCACGGAAAGTGTGGACAGGTCACACACAACACACACTGACCTCACAGCCTTCTTCACGTGTCCTTTCACACAACAAAATACAAAGACCTGCACATGGGCTCGAACGTTTCTATTAATCGGGTGAACGTAAATATATACTTTACTAAATAACAACAGAAAACTTCAGCACAAATATTCTACACTGAGTTTGCACCGAAACAAATATATCTAAGCAGTTTATATTAAAGTCCTTCAAGTTCTCTCTTCTTCTGTTGTTGGGGGGGGGGAAGGGGTCGACACGGCAAACAGTTCCACTCTTTCAGTCTTGCTCTCTGGCGTTGATCATACGGACAGCCTACATTCACCAAATAACTCCGACAGTCTAACGGCAGACAAATGACCAAGTCAATAAAAATTCCACAGTAGGTAAATCCACACAGTTCTACGATCTTCTCAAGAGATCACACAGCAGTTGAGAAAATTAGTAAATCGAGGAACCACACAGATAATATTTCTCCACACAGTTCTACGATCTTCTCAAGAGATCACACAGCAGTTGAGAAAATTTATAAATCGAGGAACCACACAGTTAATATTTCTCCACACAGTTACTCTTTCTCCATACAGTTAATATTTCTTTACACCGTTAATATGTATCCACACAGTTACTATTTATCCACACAGTTGCTATTTCTTCACACAGTTAATATTAATCCACACAGTACTATTAATTCCAACCTCTGTACCAAATTCCTCTTTCTCCCAGACTCTCACGTCTGCTTCTTCTTCCAATTTCTAAACAACGCCCCCTATCCACATTCAAACCAGGGGTCATAATCGCTATTCAATCAAGGGCGACAACCTCGTTACTTCGACGTTCAGGGGTGATAACACATGTTCATAACAAGTGGAGTGGAGTGTAGTTACCATGCAGTATACGTGTATGTAGTGTAGTGTAGTGTAGTTACCATGCAATATACGTGTATGTAGTGTAGTGTAGTGTAGTTACCATGCAGTATACGTGTGTGTAGTGGAGTGTAGTGGAGTGGAGTGTAGTGTAGTTACCATGCAGTATACGTGTATGTAGTGGAGTGTAGTGGAGTGGAGTGTAGTGAAGTTACCATGCAGTATACGTGTATGTAGTGTAGTGGAGTGTAGTGGAGTGTTGTGTAGTTACCATGCAGTATACGTGTATGTAGTGGAGTGTAGTGGAGTGGAGTGTAGTGTAGTTACCATGCAGTATACGTGTATGTAGTGTAGTGTAGTGGAGTGTAGTGTTGTGTAGTGTAGTTACCATGCAGTATACGTGTGTACACGTAGTTACCCTGCGGTACGTGTAACTACCATTGGGTACGATACTGTTATTATTTAGTACGTGATGTTACTATGCCCGGTGTCAGTTAGTTTGGTTGCCACTGCCATACCACACCGATGGATCAACTCGCGATGTTTTGAAGAGAATCGCTTGTCCAGAATCTTTTCTCGACCATCACGTGGCTCGTGTCTCTTGAACTTTCCTGTCGAGTGAGTCGCAGCACACTGAAGGTCGCTGGCGGTGTGGCTGATGTTCAGGAAGTTGAGGATGTCACTGAGACTGGAGTTGAGGCTGTGCACCAGCTGTTCATAATGCACCACGAGCAGACGACCTGGGAAGTCCAGCCAGTCGGTGTTCACAATTCGCCAGTACTCGGCTGCTTCGGGTACAAAACTGTCCCAGTCTAAAAAACGCACGCACGCACGCACAACACAAACACACACACACACTTTTGTTTTCAGTAGAGTTAGCTTTCTGTCTATGCAGTAAAGTCTATTCTACATACAGTTAACTTTGTGTCTATATACAGTGTAGTCTATTCTACATAGAGTAACCTTTGTGTCTACATACAGTGTAGTCTATTCTACATAGAGTAACCTTTGTGTCTATATACAGTGTAGTCTATTCTACATACAGTTAACTTTGTGTCTATATACAGTGTAGTCTATTCTACATACAGTTAACTTTGTGTCTATATACAGTGTAGTCTATTCTAAATACAGTTAACTTTGTGTCTATATACAGTGTAGTCTATTCTACATACAGTTAACTTTGTGTCTATATACAGTGTAGTCTATTCTACATACAGTTAACTTTGTGTCTATATACAGTGTAGTCTATTCTACATACAGTTAACTTTGTGTCTATATACAGTGTAGTCTATTCTAAATACAGTTAACTTTGTGTCTATATACAGTGTAGTCTATTCTACATACAGTTAACTTTGTGTCTATATACAGTGTAGTCTATTCTACATACAGTTAACTTTGTGTCTATATACAGTGTAGTCTATTCTACATACAGTTAACTTTGTGTCTATATACAGTGTAGTCTATTCTACATACAGTTAACTTTGTGTCTATATACAGTGTAGTCTATTCTAAATACAGTTAACTTTGTGTCTATATACAGTGTAGTCTATTCTACATACAGTTAACTTTGTGTCTATATACAGTGTAGTCTATTCTACATACAGTTAACTTTGTGTCTATATACAGTGTAGTCTATTCTACATACAGTTAACTTTGTGTCTACATACAGTGTAGTCTATTCTACATACAGTTAACTTTGTGTCTACATACAGTGTAGTCTATTCTAAATACAGTTGACTTTCTGTCTGTACATTCTATTCTCCACACAGTCTAGTCTGTTTTCTTTAGGTCTAACATTGCAGTCTGTCTGTTTACTGTGCAGTATTTCCCCTTTGCCTTCCAGCAATTTTTTCACTGGAAATTCTGTTTTCTATCCCATGTAAACGTTTGTCTTCACAGTCTATAGTCTATACGGCCATCGGTCTGTACAGTCTAACCTATTCCGTATAGTCAAGCCTTATCTCAGTGCAGTCTGCTTTCTCCTGAGAGTAGACGTAGTGTTTGTCTACCAACTCACAAGTGGCGAAGTCGTCCTCACTAGCGTGACCGAGGTGACCCGCTTGCCGGCGGTTGAACTCGGCCAGAATGACGTCATACGGGTTGCGCATGAGCAGAACGGCCTGCTGGAAGTGCTGAGACATGGCGCTGGGACTGGCGTGAGTCTTGATGATAAGCACGGAGCTGTTGTGGATCCCTTCTCCCAGGAAACCCGCGGCTCTCAGCGATGAGTCACTGTACAGACTCCCCGTGGCCAGACCTGAACCAGCAGTCAAGGGGGCAACAGTCATATGAAGATGTCTGTTGGGTGATTACACAGTTTACATCGCTACTTTGAGACGATAAAGCTTTGAGTTAGATTTCGTATAGCACCTTCCTAGTCTGAAGACCAGGGTCAGAGCTATCTCATCATAGTTTTGTTAAATTTTATTTCATCATAGTTTCAGATTATTTAGTCCGTCGTCTGTCTGACAATGAGTAGTGCCAATCAGAGACATTGAACTTAAATCAGGATGTCAGACATCAAAGAATGGTGTTTGTCACCTGTCCGACTAAAGAGTAGTGCCTGTCACCTGTCGGACTACAAAGTGGGGATTGTCACCTAACAGTCATCAAAGGGCTGCGTTTACCTGTCGCTTGATGCAGGAGGTGGCGCAGCCAGGTACTACCCGAGCCCGGTGCGCTGGCCAGAGCCGTGACGGGATGGGGAGAGTCTGCGAGACGCAGCCGCCGACAAGACCCTCGACCATCCCTCCATCTACCCGCTCTAAGTAGGAGGACACCCTGCCCTGCCGCCCAGGTGGAAAGCAGGTACAAACAGCACAAGTTGGCCGTCAAGAGCCAGAGCGTTGCCAAGCACAACCGCCACCCAGACATCATCCGCAGACGGCCCAGCATACTGAGGACAAATCATACTGTTAGGACCATAAAACAGACATCAGACAACACAACAGCTGATTATGTGTGTCATCCAGTCTCGTGACATTAGGGTCTAGCTTTCAAGTTTAACTTCAACAAAACGTTTGCATGGATCTCTCATTATGGGGGTTTAAGCTTGGGATACAGGCATACGCCAAGTCTTTCACTCTATTTACACACGTATACAGGCACACAGCACGTACGTATCCACACCCGGGAAAATACACACGCACGCACGCCTTTACATGTATGCAAACAGGTCTCGCATCCCATTTCCGTTCGAGCGCCTGCTTTGAAGCAAAAAGCATCTCAGACATGTACAGTTCTTGCCTTACAACAACTCTTACCTCAGGAATGTATTTTAAAAAGTTCTTACCTCAGATATGCACGGAATTTTATTTCTACTTCTAGTGTCGTTTCCCGCCGACGCAAAAAGCTGTATACGAGACTGCGTCCATCTCGTAAGTTCTGCCAAACTTGTCTGGCAAGTCTTCTGTGAACACTCGGCCTATTGCGATGCTCTTGTTTACCTCGCTTGACCTCAGACTCTTATTTCAGCGAGTATTTGATCGTCCACCACAGACCCACCCTATCCTCAATTTCTATTTATTTAGTTGCTGATTAAATGAGTTACCTCTTCCTCCCAAGCACTTTTCGAGAGTTCTAGTCTCACCGAAACACGGTCTTATCTGCGTGTTTACCCTCGTCAGAAAATGTCTTCTTAAAGTTTATCTTGTGTTTATTTACCCACGTGAGTTTTCTTTAGTGCGCTAGGGTGAAGACTCGTGTAAGGGGGATAACTCTAGCATATCTCGTTACCACCTTCATCCCCCCTCCTACCCCCTGTCACGTGTCTACTATTTGACGTCATTCCCTTAACTGAGATGTACGTCACTAGCGCGTCATTTTCCAGTCACAAGCCTAGTAAATGACATCATTTCCTTTCCCAAGATAAACGTCACTGACATTTTCTGTCCGACGTCCACAACACGTGATACACCCGCAGTCACTAACCTTGCTTGGTAATGGGGTGGAGGGCGCTGTGTGCCGACGTCAGTGAGCCTGGTGGTAGTAATAGGGTACAACAGTGAACCTTGTGGCGGTGTGGTGCAGTCAGTGAGCCTGGTGGTGGTAATAGGGTACAACAGTGAGCCTGGTGGCGGTGTGGTGCAGTCAGTGAGCCTGGTGGTGGTGATGGGATGACGTAGTCAGTGAGTCTGGTACAGGGGCGCGCTGTGTCGGTCCGTGAGCCTGGTGGCGGTAAAGGGGTAGCGCAGCTAGTGAGCCTGGTGGAGGTAAGGGGGTGAAGTAGTCGTTTCAACACTCTAGTTAGAACGAAGCACGGCTGCTTGCATCCCTAGCACCAAGTAGATGACACCATCACGAGACGAAGACGTCCACATAGCTGGTATGTAGACAATGGCGGGGTGATAACACGACGAAGATAATGGCCGGCTGATAACAGGAGGTGGATAACGATACTAGATTGTGTGGTGTACTGGCCTCCTCACTTGACGTCATCAGCTGAATGTGATAAACACTATTTACATGTCAACGTGTGAATGTTGATCTCGCGACAGGGAACAACATTCACGAACAACGGACTTTGTTGCCCAGGACAAAGCGAGAGACTGGCAGGAAAGTTCAGACGTTCTTTCAAACCTTGATTAAGACTTTGTGTCCGTGTGATGCTGCTTTCAAGCTGCGCCCCCTACCGATCGATCACTTATATTTCCTGACCACAGCGCAGAAGAGTGACGGGACCTTAATTAAAAGATAAATATCCCGTAACACCGCTAAGGCACAATGAAGTGTAAGTGCGCCAAACACTCTTTTCCTGCCAACAGTTGTTCCGTGATAAATCAGGTACTTGCACTTGCATGAGCAGAAGAAGTTTTCCAGTCAACGAACTATAGGCCCTAAAACTAGTCCCTTTCTCCTCTCGAGGCGCACTAATTACCAGGGACTGGGTGCACGAAGGAGCCAAGTTTGTGTCTTGTCTTAACGGGTGTTGGACTGTTAAGGAGAGAAAGTGTTATTAACACTGGTTCATCTGTTTTGTGTGCGAAGTGTAGGGGTTCAAGAAAGTGATGTATCTGAGAAGGAAATTAGCTCAGAACAATATTTTCAAACGTTTCACGGCGATGTGTCCAACTACCAGGCCTGACGAGAGGGAGGGGCAGGGAGGGATGATGTACCCGGGCCTGCAGCTATAGATGGGGCTCCGCCTTGGTCAGTAATTTTTTCATGAAAGCTAGACCAAAAACGCTATAAAGTGTAAGCTTCACCACTACTAGCTGAGCGAATGGTGCCTTCAGCAATTTTACCCAAGTCTGTGAGTTTGTGAGGACTGTGACATCTCACATGCATTAGGCCGAAGGGTGAAGGATACAAACCTTGTATTTTCTTTAATCTTTGTTTCCTTAATCTTAATCTGCTGAGCTTTTGGCGTCCACTTGTAACATTTTCCCATAGAAGAGGTGCGAATAGTTTGATCGTTTGACATCATTTTTTTCTTATTTACTGACCCCCTCCCCCTTTAAAACCGGAAACAAAACGCTTCCCCTCGGCCCCAGTAGATCTGACTAAAAATAGATTAGAGCTGACGTCCACCAAGATTGTCAAGGTCATGTCTGGACCACGTGACTTACATGTTAAGTTTTTTTTTATAAAATAAATACATATCCATATATAGATTCCCAATATTAGTGGAATTATTTAAAGTCGACTAAGCCTCTGTTTCAACCGTTTTATGACGATCAGTTAAAAATAATTAACTTTTCTTATGTCATCTCATTCAAAGTGCCAATAAAGGTAAGTTTGTTGGACAATATGTCTTCACAGTCGGTCTGCTGGACAAAATAATGTCTTCACTGTCCCCAGGCAGGCAGTTGTTGCTCTCCTGTTTATTCTCATCTCTAAGAACTGTAACCCTTCATCACTGACGTTTCTTGGCTTTTGAAAAATTCGTCTTTTGTATTTATCATTGAACTGTAACCAAGTAGTGAGGTATTCGGTGTCTCAGCAACAAACTTCCACACACTCCATAGAGGCAGGAACAGCCAGCAGGTGTGCGACCCTTTAATCCAGGGGCCTGTACATTACAATGGCCACGGCTGCGTCATGTCCTCAGAGGCGCTAGAAGTCAAGACTTTCTCTTCCCCGCTTCTACTGTTTGATGCACATCTCTTCTCTCCTCCTTTATCAATGAGTTTCTCCCCCCCCCCACCCAACACTTGAAACTCTCATTATGTATATACTCTGTCAGCCGAAAGTTCTCAAAACAATCCCCCACTTCTAATTACATTTGGTCGATGACCTGACTGGCCTTCCCAGGGGTGAGCTGATGTGTGATGACAACTCGGGGACTGACAGCCCTGGCAATCGTCCGCCCATTACTCTTTACAAAAATAATACCATGCAGATCTGTCGTCCCTGGTACGGTCATTGAAAATAATACAGCCATATCACCTCCCCCCCCTGCATATTAAATATTTAATAACTCACTCCAGGTCTGGAAGAACACTTCCTTTTTAATTTTTTTAACATTTCGTCACAAATGTAGGAAATAGTGACTTAAGATGCCGAAGAACGGAGGATCAGTTGAAAATATTTTCCAAGTTATCTTAATCTAAGTAAATTGTAAGTAAATCACGAGGGTTCAGACGTCATGATGTCCGTTATATAAGAACAGTGAGACACAGAGGACTACTAACAGTTACAAACAATAGAACTAAGATCCCGCTTTGAAAAACTGTCAACTAACGTGATTAATGTCTCTTAAAGTGTAAACCTGTAGGTGACAGCAATTAGTCAAAACAAAAAGCTCTGAAGCCCCAAACCCTGTAGATTCAACATGTTTAATATCTTATAATAATGGCAGAATAAAAATGAATTTGAAAAATCAAAACCTCCAGGTCGGGCTCGTGCAATGAACTTATATTAAAGAATAATACTAAAGAAAACTCTTAAACTTCATTCTCAATACCATATAATAAAAAGTTCTTGCTAAGAATGTACTTCACCAAAGAGGCAGTTTTCATAATAATAATATTTATTTACATAGCACCATATCTCAGCTTTATGAACAAGCCCATGGCGATTTCACCAAAGCGGCAGTTTTCATGGCGATTTACAAATAGTAATTACAATACTTCATAATCATGTTAGGGAGAAATTGAAGAAACCAACTAAGACGACAAGAAACAAAAGGGGATAAAGCGTGGAGCAGGAAAAAGTGTAGTACTTTCTGATTAACAACTGTAACACCGTACTCCGTTACCCAACAAGTCTATGAAATCAAAATAAAGATATAAATTATGGACAAGAAATCCTGTAAACAGAAGAAAACGGTTAACCAGAGTTGTCTGTGCAGCGTGGTTACACTGTCACCGTCCAAGATTTAAGTAAGATAACATTTTATTTAACCCAGAGGGCAATTCGGGGCAGTTCGATAAGAAAGCACAAAAATACCACAACATATTCATATCCGCCAAACATACATTCATGGTTCTGACAACTCTACTCATTCGCACTCAGTAACATTCAGAAGTTGCAGGCTGGAAATAACAAAGGACAGCCTCAGTCTGCTGGTCCTGCATGCAGGTACAAAGAATCGGCGGCTCGATGGGAGTTGGACAAATTCTCCCGACAGGACATACCTGTCATTGGGGTGAATTTCAGACACTTTCAGAAATGTCTGCATATTATATAGAGTCTGAAGAGCACTCTGGGCTGTCACAATGACTTTGGAGCAGGTGGATACCACACGATGTAGGCTGCTCTTGTCCTTCACTGATAAACTGTTGTAGAAACAGATAAACAAATATGTGCGATCTATAAAAGAGCAGAAGAAATTTCTGGAAGACAGAGAAAGACTTTAGCGTCTGGAGAAAGAAGAGCCACTGCTGAGTCTTCTTCACGACAGCTTGAGTGTTGGGATCCCTGAGAGGTCTCCTATGCCCAGGTGTTTAAAAGGAGGGACAATGTCGACCTCATTGTCGTGGATGATACTTACGGGACTCGGTGGAGAATTCCGACGGAAATCAAAGACCATTTCTTTGGACTTATTCACATTAAGTTCTAAGAAATTCTCATCGCACTAGGCAATAAATTCATCCAAAGCTACATCATGGGTAATCTAATGGCCCGCTAAGAAGAGAAAGTTAAATCGTGGGCAGTTCGAAATCGCGAGTACACATCCTTTCCCGAAGAATCATAGTACTACTATACTTGTTGTTGACAGAGAAACAGACTCCTCCGCCACGTGCCTTACCGGTAATGGAGGCAGATCTAGCTGATTTAAATGGGCCACAGAAGCCGGTAATGTCTACATCACTCACTGTCATGGACCCGTGGTTCAGTAAACAAACATCCCTGTGTAGTCGAAAGTTGTGTACCCACGCCTCAAGCTCATCAGTCTTGCCCCAAATCGACTTGACATTAGATAACAGGACAGGTGGAAGAGGTGAATTCTTGCATTTACATCTGCAATTGTTTATCATATGGGAAATCATTAGAAAGAAGAGATTAAGAATGCTCATGACAAACCCCCGCAGGTCAAACAAGCTGTAGACAGGGTTTTTTTTCTGCCTCTAGTCATCAAGCAGTTTCGCCAAATTGCACAAATCCCTGGTTATACATATCCGCCAACATATCAGTCAACATCATCCACATAAAAAAGTGAAGTAGCACTTTATATTAAAAATCCTACAGAAATATATTATAATTCTCATTTTAAAATCACTTACTTATGAAAAACTTAAAGTAACAAACATATACATGTTCATCTCAAAAAAACCAATTACAATATTACAACATCGAACAGCATTTATGAAACATGATTAAGGGAGATTTAATGCCATATTATAGTCTGGGATAAAGAGAAATCAACTGCTGATAAAGAACAGAGAGATTTAATGGCACAGTATAGTATGGGATAAGGAGAAATACCATTTTTGGTGGTAAAATTTCTTTCTTCGAGTAATTACCAGATGACATGACTATATGGATTTGAGGTAGATAGAAGGTGATCTCCATATAGTCATGTCATATCGATATCACCCTCTAGCTACCTCAAATCCATATAGTCATGTCATCTGGTACAGAACGAAGAAGAAATCAACGACAGACAAAAGACAGGATGATAGAAGAAGTAATGCAATGGAAAATACTTCACAGTGGTGAATCCACCCACTTCTCCTGTCGGGGAAAAACTGATATAACTATTTTGTCTCCTGCTCTACATCCCCAGAAGCCTTAGCATTAAGAGCACCTGCAGATTCTTAAACTCAGAAGTATGTAAGCAGATTGGATAAAATATATGCAGTGTGTCTCAAATAAGCATCCAGATAATTTTGCCACATGGCTAATGACACATCACTGGACAATTTGTGCCATGAAAAAAACATCCATGGGTAGAGACACAACACAGATTGTGTCATGACAAAAATATCCACAGGTAGTGACACACCACAAGATAGACTGTGCCAGGGCACAAAAAAATCCATGGGTAGTGACACACCACAGGATAGAGGAAAATCTGAAGAAAACCAACAGCAAAATGTCTGATCAGAAATAGCTGTGACCGGTGTAGTAGTTGCCTTCAGGCAATTGTGATAACAGTGTGGTCTGAAACTGCACTAGATGCTGACACACTTCACCACAGCTTTCAAAGTTCGAAGTGATGACTCTCGGTAAGCTTCTCCAAAATGATTCCTGCACCACACAAGCACACACAATTCCAAAATAACACCTCTAAAATATAATGTAAAGTAATGCTACGCAACACCGATACAACATATAATCGAGCAACTCCATAATGTAATAAAATATAGTCTAACAACTCCATAATGTAATAAAATATAGTCTAACAACTCCATAATGTAATAAAATATAGTCTAACAACTCCATAATGTAATAATGTATAATCTAACAATGTTAATCAAGACTACAAATGAATGCACTCAATATTGAAGTCCACACATCGTACTCCCTGATAATGGTTACACACAACAGTTCCCACTTAAGGTACAAAAAAGCTCAAAAATGAAAAATCAAAGATTTACATGATATGGAAGTTCATACTATTAATGGATATTCATGATGTCTACCATATCTTTATGCATTACTTTTCTGCTAACCATAGTAACAAAGTACACACATTAAACGCAAATAGTGCACACCACTCTTTACAGTTAAAAATAAAGAAAAATGTGTTTAGAAAAGCCTTCCTATCAACACTACTTGTTTTGCCAGTTTATATCCTACTTTTCACTTCAGGTATGCATTGTACATAGTATTAAAAACATTTCCCATTCATTCACAAGTACTGGCACAGACTGAGGTCCACCAGATAACACAAAAACATGAAAAGGTTGCAGAAAGATGCTTCTGTCCAAATCTTGCTGCATAGTCTGTCCAGTACTTGCTGTATAGTCTGTCTAGTGCTTGCTGTATACTACGTGCATTGTCTGCTGAGTGTTTGTTGCATAGTCTTTCCAGTACTTGCTGTGCAGTCTGCCAGTACCTGCTGTGTAGTCTGTCCACTAATTGATGCATTGTTTATTGTCTACCCCTCTTAAGTTGGACACTTGCCTGCTGCTAGATCCTAACACTCACCAGTGGTTTAAGTAATGGAAGACCTTGTAGAGTTCCAGACGCTCATGATAACCTGGTGCCTTGGGAATTAAGCTGAAATAACTCTTGAAAAACTGCTGTCCGAATCCCCCAAATAAGCTAGAAATAGACAGGTCAAACTCCGCATGACCATAGAAACTGGCAGGGTCAAAGATCACTGTAAAAGGAGAATGCTAGAAAAAATAATAGTTTGCAGCAATGGTCAAATAGAAATGAAATGTAGCTCTAAAATAATCGAAAGCTCTACATGGAAAATATATATCGTGCAAAAAAAGTAAGTCTACTGCCTTCAACATGTAAATGTGGCAAAATTTTATAAATAAAACATCAAAGTTCATCTTCAAAAATTTTAAGAAAAGGGAAATCACAGTCTAAGAATAAGGACTTTCTTAAAATTAAAAGTAACAGAAAGCATTTTAATAATCTTACCAGGTCCATTCTTGTCCTCAGCTACATTTCCACTCCACAGGTCTCCATGCAATAATGCAGGTTTGATTTCTCCCAAGCCATCAAAAAACTGTGACAGTCTGGGAAGCAGTTGTGACCAATGGTCCCTTGCCTCTCTGTCACCATACTAAAAAGAAAACAGAACAGAAAAAATGGAGAAGAAGAAAGAAAAACAGGAGAATATCATTAACATTATAAACATAGAGGAAGTAAGTTTTGCATAAACAGGACAAACTCTGTGACAGTCTACCAAATATCCAGAGAAAATTAAATCAGTCAAGTACAGACAAAAAGCAGCAATGTGAAAACAATGACAAAAAATGACCATGGTGAGAACTGTTGTCAAGAATTTCTAAGGGGGACACAGAAGATTATCTGAGGTGCATCATCAAACCTGACCACAAAAATGACCCAGTTGATCAAGGAAATGTTAAACACATGATGTGAGGGACGGGGAAGATAAATGACAACATTTCCCATAATATGCATGGTGTTACTGTTCTAGCACTGAAACACCTCACCTCTGACTCTATCATGGAGATCTGCTGTTCAATCTTTCTGGAGAAAAACTCCTGCAAAAGATCAGCCATACAGGTGTAGTTATCTGTCATATGTTAAATATTCATTTTCAAACATTAACAATTAACTGCATAAGAGAATTTTCTGAACAAACAGCCATTAACGAACAGGCTTTCTGTCTGTGATGTTGTTGTCTCATACAACATGAGTACAAGGAAAATACATTTGATTGTTGCATAGTTCTTTCCAGGTCTGGTAAGCTTACCTGCCAGGTGCATGTCCAGGTGTTGTCCTGTGGTAAATAGCCACAGCAGGTTGTAGCATGAAAGCCAAAGTTGTGCACAGCTTTTATTTGTTGGCCTTTATGAACATATTTCTCTTGTTTCAATTCCATTTGGGCAATTTCTTCATTTTTAAGATGGAGTCTGCAAAAAGACACTGATGGAAGTAACAAAATAAAATGACCCTTATGAATGGTGGCGTCTGTCATTGCTGAAGGCATGTCATCGGCAGATTCAGCATTCAGTGCATTTAGTGCCATCTGCCGGTTACTGGTTTTCTAACAACTTCACTAACTTAGTGACTAACTTTGCTTGATGTTTGATGCATATAAATTTCAAGGATCATAATCTATTTTTTCATTTGAGTCCAGTCCTGTATTATGGCTTTACACACAGGGCAGCTGCTCAAAAGTAAACATAAACTTTGAAAAATATGCTTTTTAATTTGCAAATATCAATCACATGAACATGTATCAATCACATGAGCATGACAAATAAATCATATTTTTGAGTCACCTGAAAATTTTTCCCTTACGTGCACTTTGACCAACTATGGAAAAAAGGCTCATCATGAGTGCTTTAACAGGAAAAAGCATATTGTGAATTGAGCTTTCCTAAATCTGTTCTTTCCTTTACACATGCAAACTTTGTGGTAGAGGTATCTTTGCATTGAAATCTGAAAATTAAGCTTAAAGGGAAAAGCAAGCTGAGTGGTAGGTTGGGCTTTTTAAAAATAATGGTTTAGTCAAAACAACTTAATGAAATGAGAGTTTGATCAGCACAATTCAAAGTTCATACCCATGTCAATGATGTCATTCATATTGGCTCAGACAAATTCCTTATTTTGATGTGCGAACAAAATCATTATCTCGAAAAATAGGAAGAAAAAATTGACATCACAGTCAGTTTGTCAAACCTTGCCAGTTGCTGGCCAAGAACACCAGCCTGCCCTGACAGTCTTCCTATGATTTCCAAGTTCTCCATAACAAAGATTGCTCCACCACCTTCTAACTTGACAACCTGATACAGATATGTGCATACATGAAAGATGTGAAATGAACTGTAAAACACACAAACAGATCCAATAGGCAGCTTTCAGTTGTTGTTTTTTTAAAAAAAAAAGGCGACTACCTCCAAAAATTGTCGATGGGAGTGACTATTCATTTTTAACACTTTAGTAGTAAAATAGTTTTTTAAGATTGCACCTTCACAAAAGTTCCTGTTTTTATCTTTATTTACACTATATATCTATATAAACACACAAAATTTGTATGTATACATTTACTATAAATATGTTGTACTTCTTGTCAACGACAAAGGAATTGTCACAGTGAATATCAGAAGTGACAATGTTGTCATCACTTGCATTTTATTCCAGTCATTCTGATGACTCTTCTTCTCTGATATGTACTTTGCTTAATGGTTTGAACATGACTTGAGTCCAGTGATGAGTGGCAGACATTTACCTTGATTGGCTCTGGAACTTTCACTTCCTGCATGGCTGACAAGGCCTGCAAACTAGCATACTCGCCATCAAACATCAACTGTGCCTAAAAATATGCACGAAGAATAAGAATGGACGCAATACAATTTGTTCATGGTGTTATTAGAGCATTTGATTAAAATTAATGTGATATGCTATCATACCCTTTTACTTGCTCCATCTCTTACTGTTGCTGTTTGATAAGCATTTAATTTCTTTTGAGGTTTTATTATTGTTTTAAAATTGTGTGTTCATGTTCAATAAGCACTGTAAGATAGTGTTAATGTTTCCGCAAACACGATGCATCAAACAGACTATTAACCCATATACATGGGCCAATCATCCAAGTTGTTCATTGTTTGCCCACGTATGTCTTAATTGAATTTTTATGGAAACCAAAACTGACAACTGGGAAGAATATTCTCTTTTTTTAGTTACACCTGAGCAAAAGAATACTGGAGAGCGAAGCAGGTGATATCACCTCTGGTTTTCTGTTGATTTTGACAAAGACTTTTCCATAATCTGTCTCATATGCGCAACCATCGCTTATACAGCCTCCCCCACTTCGACCAACGGATCTTAGTGTAGATGTATTTAACTCTCTCCTGAGCAATCCTTCTAACTCAAAGTTTTTAGACATTTCTTTTGCGTAGTTACAGAAAGCAAGCAGCACAGTAATGGTACTGGCGATAAGCTGTTTTGAGTAGACCTAAAAGAGAAAGTTACTGAGCAGGGATATCACTCTGAACGACTGATTGTGGTACTGGAAGTACTCTCCCCTGATTGCCGTGTTCTCGTTGAGTGGCAGGCGTTAGAATATAATTATTCTCTATGGGGAAAAGGTTCTACTGCGATTTTTGTGATAAATCATTCCCAGACAATTTGGCAAGCAAAAAGAACCACTTCAATGGTGTTCACCATCAACGAATGAGAAAAGCCCATTATGATGCATTCAGAGGTAAACAACACTTCTTTCATAAGAAATGCGCTGTGAACATGCGCTGATTGATTTAATAAAGGAAATCGAACCCCCTACAAAATCCGGCAGAACTTTGATATGGGAGGAGACGTGACGTCATAGGCTGGTCTATGTTATTTTGTCAGAGGTTTAGGGTTAGGGTTGGGGAATGGATTAGGTTTAGACTTAGTTTATTAGGTACAATTGGGCAATTGAGTGGAGCGAGCAGACGACAAATGCTGCGAGCCATTTATGTTATGGCCGTCGCGTCTCCCCCTATATCAAAGCTGTACCCAAAATCCATTGATACGATGATTTATAAAACTCAGTCTTATGACAAGAATACTTAGTATAAAATTCCAATGCTTCATAATTTATAGTCAACATCACTTTTAACTTAGCATTAGTAATATTAAAAATTCAATTTTCTTTTCTAAAAGTTTTGAAAATAAATGTATGCACACATCGAGTGTCTCTATCCTTTATGAAATTATTAGCACACCCAATATTTGTTTTACCTATGTTTATTTGTCATTGTCATAACGACAGATCATTATATTAATAAAAGTATCTGGGATGCTTTCAGACCCAATGACAATTTTAGCAGAGGAGGCAGCAAAGAGACCATGTCTCAGTTTCTTTCAGACAGGTAAGAATGCGGTCCCTTAGCAATACTGACAGGTAAGTAATATAACAGGTAAAATTTCAACGCCTTTGAAATATGGACAGGGTTGATGCATTCTGTGTGGAGATTGAAACTACAGAGTATAACATCATTTTAAATGGTGATGCTACCTTCATCAGAGCAAAAGCAGAAGACATTATCAAATGTGGCATTTTAAGCTAGAATAGACTACAAGCTCTCAACTCTCTGCTATGGTTTCTTCGAAGGTCACTCCCCCAGCTACTTTAATGAAATCTTGTCTGTCAAAACTCCTGCCCAAAACCTTCGCTCCTCATCAGACTCCCGCATTTTATCCCTCCCTCTCACAAAGACAGTCACATACAGACAACGGATGTTCTCCCTTTGTGCTGCTCAGCAGTGGAACTCTCTACCACATCACATTCGCCACTCAGCCTCCAAGGCTGCATTCAAACGCTCTCTTAAAACATATCTTTTTACAAAATACTATTCCTGACTTGTACCTCATCTTTATGTTGTCCAGTGTCCCTATGTGTACCTCACTGTCTATTGGTTGTTATGTTTCTTTCTATCAAATTGTACTGCGCAGAGAGTGCGATCTATCTTATTCGTGATTCTGCGCATTATAAGTTCTCATTATTATTATTATTATTGATTAACTGTTTATCAATCATCTTGTTTTGCTGAAGTTAATGCAGGGTGAACCTCTCATACTCTTTGCTTACCTTCTCCCTCTCCCCCTGAGGGATTTCAGACCAAGTTTAGTGACACATATTTGCATCTTTTTTTTCTTATACACAAATGGCAGCTCATCAAATTATTCTAATGTTTCTGGACATTTACAGGTCACTGTAATTTTGGTGATGGATGCCGCTTTTCACATTTGACTGAAGAAAGAAAACAGCATTTGGAAGCAGAATGTGAGTCCTTTACCACTGATACAAACAAGTTTGACCTCTGATGTTAGTTGTAATCTCAGGTGTGAATGCTATTCTACAGAGTAGCAGAAGCTAGTAACAAAGCCAAACTTCTTAAGGCACATTATTATCTGTTTTGTTTGCTTAGATTTATGAATGGTTTTGTTATTATAATTACTTAAAACTTTTGAAATATTTACCACAGCAATTATTTGCTCAACATCATGCTGTTTATGTCCTCTGTCATCAGGCCTTAGAAAAAAGTACGGGAAACAAAAAGGACCATCAGAAGGCACAGGCAGGTCCCTCACTGTTGGTTCCCTGGAAGACTGGCTGGCAAAAAGATCAGAAGACCCGGAAAATAATCCTACCAAAAAACATGTGTTCCCCAGCTACAGATTACCGCAGATTTTGGAAAATATTCCACATATTCCACCATCTCTGTTACCTCCCACCAGAGAGGACTTTGAAAACCTGCCTCGTCTAGAGTGGGGATAGAAAAGTTTTCACGGTATTTTAGAAGTTTTTCTTTTTCTAATTTCCTACATAAATTGAACTTGTGAGTTAGGCTGTTAGCCACCAAAGGAAGGGTGCAGGAAAAGACAGCTAGTTATTTGCATCATCTTCTGGAATAAACCACAATTTTTAGCAAAGAAGAGAATTGCATCAGTCATCGCCTCCTGATAAAGATAACATTCACATACTCATTTGAAGCTAAAATAGTGTCTGTCGAAAAAGTAATTAAGTGTATTTTATGTGTTTATTATTATGTGTATTTTACTGATTAAACATTTTACAAATTGTTGGGATTTTGTTAATGTCTGCGCAGAGTAAGAGCCAGACAGTTTTCAAACTTGTTTTGCTGCACTTTCAGTAAAGTTCCCTCAAAGCAGCAAAATATCAATTTTTCATTGCATCTCAGTTATAAGTGAATGATAATCATTAGAACAGAAAGGACATCTGTAAAGATGGATTATGATAACTTGATCAGAAAATTTCTCTGCCAAGATTTGCTTCTTCCCCATCAGCTTTATGAATATCTACAGTCTATACATGTCTGCATACATGTACACACACGAGCAATTTGGTGTTGAGAGGAAGCTGAAAATAAAGGAAGATCAATAATAATATTGAGATCACAATGCAGCATGTACTTGTATTTGTTAGGTAATGTGTTAAACAGTATAATCAATGCTTCCAGCAAAGCATTATTGTTATAGGTAAAAATGTGTAAATGTACACAGATGCACTCACATAAACAAAGCTCATCTGCTCATTTAAATGTGTAATTGAAAAATTGTTATATGGTGAAACTTTTATTTCATCCTTATTCCTTTTGATAATAATCTCTTGATAGTGACCGAGCTGAGTATAGGTGATAATGTTTAATTATTGAATGACACAGGTTATAACGGTCACCATGTGCCAGTTACTAGCCAGACACATACTAACAGTCTGTCAGTTGCTTGGGGGAAAACCCTGGCTGCCAGCTGAAGAGGCAAGTCTGCCTTTGAGTGACCAGTTGAGCGAAGCTGCTCAGATGCTAATTTCCCTCCTGTAGGACAACAGCAGCTTCAGCTCAGCATGCGAGACTCCTGGTCTATATGGACCTCAGATCATCAGGCAAACACTTGTCCAGTTTTAAAGTGAAGTTTTAGAGCTAAAAATTTTATCTCTATGTGTTCTTCATGCAGGGAGATACAAAAGATCTTTCAGACCTCCACATCTGTCCCTGCTCCACCACTCATATGTTGAGAATACCCAAAGCAAATTAGAGACGCAGGCTGACTACAGAAAAGATGAGTATCCACACCCTACAGTACACTTCAGCAACCATGGACTAACAGCAAGCATGAGGGGTGGCATGTCAAAGGAAACAATATACAGGACAATAGTGCAATATGTTTTTAGTATCATGACATCAATAAAATATCAAAACAATAATAAAACATCTAAAAGTATTAGTAATCTATAAATAGGTTATTGAACAATTGTTTTCCACAATGAGAACAGAAATGCCATTGTATCAATTTAAAGGTAAAAAATATCTTTATTATCACTCGATCATTTCCTTTGTAAAAGGTTGATTAAAGTATGATGTTTATGTTTGAAAAACATATTTATGTTTAGATGTAATTAGTGCAACCATCAATAAAGTAATTGATAGACTTCTTTGCTAGTAAGGTCAGTGACTCAGCCTCCTTCTGGATTCAGGCTTCATAGAGGCTTGGGGAAAGGTAAATCAGTGAGGGGATGGGGAGATGGCCACCGCCCTCACAGTAAAAGCTGGCCCTGAGAAAATTGTAGGTTCTTACACCTGACTTCCCAACAATCTAATAAAAGTTAGTGGACGACCTGACGAGAGAGAAATGTTTGATTTATTAGCCGATAATTTTCCAGCTGAAGGCCGGCAACTAATTCACTAATCACACACATTAAAAACACAGTGTCGCAATGTGTGTCACAGTTTTGGAGCAGGCAGCCACAGTTTTCCCGAATGTCCTTCCATGCTAGCATTACAGTTTCGAAGCATGCAGTTTTCCGGAATGTCTTTAAAGGCTGTTATCACAGCAGGTTTGATATTGAGCCACACAGTGTACCTTTGTTTCAGCTGTTTAATCACAGGCAGTTAAGTGAAATTGTTACATCTTTTGCATGTATACTGATATCGACGCAGGATTTTTTTTATCCTAAATGCAGAGATAAGATCTGATTCCGATCGTAATATACACCAGTACACACAGAAAGTAACAGTACCCTGACATGCTTTGACTGCTCATTTATCCATATCAGAAACAGTCAGCAACCTCTATTAACCAGTTACAGTGGCAACACACAGAAGCTTCCAGTCATCTGACAGGTCACAAGGGAGGGTGTCATTCTTCGTTATGATGTCATGGGTCTTACTATGGTCATCACCGTCTGCATCTTCTTCTCCTTGTCTTGGAAGTCAGTATGGCCGATCACAAGCTCACTACAACAGACAAAAAAAGTGATGCAACAACGGGAAAACAGGAGCTAAACTCAGCTGTAGACAAGTTGACAATTCTTACTGCCACAAAAGCTTTGGAGCACTTCAACTTGTACAGCTGATAAGCACTTGCTTCTCACAGCACTCTCACCAACAATGCACACACTCACACACACCCTACCTGTAGTTGATCTCCCCATCGCCGTCCCTATCGAGCTCCTTGAGCAGCTGCTGAAACTCCTCCTCCGTCAGGGCGATACCTGTCTCCTGCAATCACACAGCGCGCATCCTAACATAACGTGTCACTCACACAAAATGTAGCACGAGACGAGAGTGGTGAGGTAGAAGTTAAATCTTCCTTTTATAAATTGTTGCATATTGTACACCCGATTTGTAAGGTGGCAGTGACTTACCCACCTGTACCAATTGCTCTTAGGGCCTACTGATTGCCTCCCCTGTAGCCCCTAATGATTGCCTCCCCTTAGGTCCTGCTGATGGCCTCACCTGTAGCCCCTGATAGAACTCGTCCCGCGTGACGCTCATGCTGCCGTCCTTGTCAAATCTGTTAAAGAAGTCGACGAGGCGAAGGTTGTTCTTGTTGATGAATGTCATCAGCTTCACCATGGGATGCACGGGGGTCTTGGGTTTCAGAGGCACATCCATCCCGCCATGCTTTACTCGCAGCCCCGGAAGTTGTTCCTTGACCTTCTGGAAGATCTCTTCAAAATCTTTGTTCACACTCACGTCCTGAAAGGAAGAGGAAAAGTGCGGGTATGAATGTGTGTGAGAGGGAGACGTAGAGAAACAGGTAGAGTCAAGTATATGTGGAGACACACAGTGTTGTGCTGTCACGTGACAAGCCTGACATAACTTACACTAAAGTCCAATGCCTGCAGCACGCTGTTGGGGTTCTTCAGTATGGCAGCACATATCCCCCAGCACCCAGCACTCTGCATTGGGTTGACCCCCATCTGTCAGATACCAAGAAATGCAATGACCATCGTCACCAAGGCAGTGACACATTAAGTCATCAATTTTTTTAAGACAAATGTCCTGTTAGGTGAGACACACAATCCCTGCTGACGAGAAAGGCCGCTAAAACTCAAATCAAACTTTATTGTCTGTCCAATCCAGTCCAAGACAGAAATTTTTCTTTGCTCACAATTACTACACAGATACAAACATAAGCATAATTATACTTACACACACACACACACAACATAACGGGCAGACATACATACCCAACACGACATTCAGCACGCATGCACACCTACGCCCTCTCACATACCCATGAACCTCCTAAAAGTTGATATGGTAATATGGTAGGCCAACAAGTCCTTGTGCCTATTATTATGATGGTGATGGCTGCTGGCACGAAGGACCTCTGGTTGGCAGTTTTCCGCGCCCGTGTCATTTTGTAGCGCCTGCCCGAGGGCTAAAAGTTGGGATGGAGGGGGGGGGTTTCGGTCTGAAGGAGTGCCGCTCGTGTGACGGCCTTGATCTGTGTATCTCAATGTGTACATGCTGCCTCGCTGCCATGAGAGACATTGCCATAGTTTCCATGACTCACCTTTAGGACTTTTAGCGTCTCATTGGCAGACAAGCCTTTCCCTATCACGACTGCTCCTTCTGTTGTAATTCTATTATTTCTGAAAAAGCGGTTGAGAAAGATTACTTTATAAAGCACGAAAAAATATGTTTGTGGACTAGCAAACTTTAAAAGTGACTATTTTAGCTTAAGTAAAATATCCTAGGATGATGTATCACCTGAAGCCTTTAAAGAGCACAAAAATATGTAAGGGTAGAGAACGACTGCCACCATTACAAACACCCCCACGCCCCCAGATGCATTACAGCCACACCACCAGCACTACAGTCACACCATCAGCAGCACTACAGTCACACAGCCATTAGCAGCACTACAATTACAAGCAGGACCATTACAATCACACCATCAGCAGCACTACAGTCACACCATCAGCAGCACTACAATCACACTACCAACAGCACTGCAGTCACATCATCCCCAAAGTCACCGTCAGTAGCACTACAATCACACAGCCACCAGCAGCAGCACTACAATCACAGAAACATTATCAGCAGCACTACAGTCACACCACACTACTATCAGGATAACTACAATCACACCACCCGCACCACTACAGTCACACGACTATCAACAGCACTACAATAACACCAACAGCAGCACTACAATCACAGTCACACTATCAACAGCACGACAATAACACCAACAGCAATACTACTGTCACACCAACGAGTACCACGTGTGAAGCCTTTACGGTAGCCATGGAAACAAAGATCTGCCTACGTGATGTCCATCTCCTCCAGCACAGAGTTGCCTTTGATGGCGTCACCGAGCGCCACAGCGCCCTCGAGACCAAAGCCGTTCCAAGCCAGGTTGATCTTCTTCATAAACACGTTATTCTGTCAGGACACACAGCCACACCTTCTCACCTATCATTGCCGTTTATATATCGTCTTCCCTTTACTCGTTACTCACATCGTCCTCGTCAACACAGTCTTCGTCAGTAGCACGACTTTTCCAACCTCTTCCACTGCTTTCAGTGAAAAGTTAAAATCTTCCTTCTCTTCCACTACATCCACAACCTACAGACAGTTCTCTAGCGCCACATCCCAACCTACTGACAGTTCTCTACCATTACATCCCCAACCTACTGACACTTCTCTACCATTACATCCCCAACCTACTGACAGTTCTCTTCCACTACATCCACAACCTACTGACAGTTTTCTAGCACCACATCCCCAACCTACTGACAGTTCTCTACCATTACATCCCCAACCTACTGACACTTCTCTACCATTACATCCCCAACCTACTGACACTTCTCTACCATTACATCCCCAACCTACTGACAGTTCTCTACCATTACATCACCAACCTACTGACAGTTCTCTACCATTACATCCCCAACCTACTGACAGTTCTCTACCATTACATCCCCAACCTACTGACAGTTCTCTAGCACCACATCCCTAACCTACTGACACTTCTTTACCATTACATCCCCAACCTACTTACAGTTCTCTACCATTACATCCCCAACCTACTGACAGTGATTGTTAGGACCCCCACTCACCTTGATGCCGTTGGCAACGGCTACTGCTCCACGGCGGCGCAGCTGATTCCAGCTGAGGTCGAGCTCCTTGAGACAGGAGTTCTCCGAGATGGCGGGTCCCAGCAGCTGCCCGGCTCGCTCACACAGACCGTTACGGCTGAGATTGAGGTACTCCACGTGGCTTGAAGCCTGCACGCGCGCACGAAAGGTGATTGAGTTTCTCGGACAGAATGGGCGAATGTTAAGTGGTTGACTGATGAAAGGACACTGGGCCACCCGCTCCGTTTGTACCCACTTCTTAACATCGGGAAGAGACACGAAACAAATTTTCTCTCAGTATCAGTTTTACCCTCATTTCGACAGCACTTTATTTTCAGTATCGATGTTATAGCCTGAGTATCAATGTTATCACATGTCAACATGTTACCCCTCAGTATCAATATACCCCTCGGTATATGTCTGTATTATCTATTTTATATCATGTATGTATTACTGCTAGTACGAGCATTATCTGGAATTGCGCTTGGGGATAAATAAAGTGGTATTGTATTGTATTGTATGTCGGTATCAGTATTATCCCTCTGCACCTTAGAGTGCTTCAAGGTAATTCATAGGACCTTAACAAAACACAGTTCAAATGTGAGATGAAAAGTAATACTATAATCGTTAATATATCCTTAGAGTAACAACTCACTCCGATGAACTCTGCAAAGTATTCTGCAGCTCTGTCATCAAATCCATTGCCTGGCGAGAAACAAAGAAGAAAACAAACAATGTTATTCCCTTGGCAACCTCGACGTCCGCTGATCTTCCTGCCAGGATCGTGGCAGTGACACCTGACATCACAGGACAGGTGATAGCAAGGGGAACACATCGAAGAGGTAAAGTCACGGGAGGTCACGACTCGAGAAGTGGGTGGGGGAGATGGTATCGGAACCAATAACATGCTCTCCCTTAGGTCAAAAAAGAAAGGTTAAGAATAGAAAAATCAAAGAAAGCAGTAAAGAGGCGGAGTGGGGAGGGAGGAGGAGGCACCACGTCCAACCAAGAATTTCTCACCTGTCAGTGTCACACGTCGCAGGTAGTCGTTGAGGCGGAGGATACTGCACAGCTCACTGACACACCTGTTCAGGTGATTGTCCGACAGGTTCTGGACACAGCACATAGACATATCACCCAGAAAGTCACACACACACACACATTGTGGACACAGCAGACAGACACCTACATTATCCAGCAAGTCTCTCTCTCTCTCTCTCTCACACACACACACACACAAGTTGTGGACACAGCAGACAGACACCTACATTATCCAGCAAGTCTCTCTCACACACACACACACACACACACACACACACACACACACACACACGCACGGAGGATGGTAGGTGCAAACTCTCACGAGTTCTGAGATGAAGCAGTTTTCCTTGAGCATGTCGCATACAGCCAGACCGCCGTGGTAACCCAGGCAGTTGTCGGACAGATCCAGAGACAAGATGGATGTGTTGGACTGCAAACCAGACAAATCTGACAGCACTGCTTGTACTCACTGCTTGTACTCTACAGTAGAGAGACTATACCTGGGGTAGAGTACTAGCAATGGAGAGATCAGCTAAGGTAGAGTACAACAACTATTGTCCAGAAATACATGGCAGATGTATCAAGGCAGGTATACATACACAAACTGTAAACACACCCTTCATCAGTTACACAGCTCACGTGCGATCTTGCAAAGTGATGTGCAAACCTACTCCTGTGACAGGGTGTTGAGTGACTATCCAGTACGGACAGTACCCGTTCTGCTCTGAGCAGTTAGTCTCAGGCCTCGGGGTGATGGAGGACGACACCTGTGAGCACGGAGCAGTCGTCACAATTCTGTACCCGACATGTCTCGAGTCTGCGCGAGGGTGGAGCCATCGACAAACGCCCAAGATCAACGATCCATGCGCCGCCTACTTTTGTACGTAGCACGGGTAGAGCTCTCCACACAGCAAGAACATTTTCTGTCAAAGTGGCGGATGAATATGTAAACAGGTGTAGCCGTCAAATGCGTGATAGTTCAGACTGGACAGTGTTCACTCACTTCTTATTTGGATCAGTGGCAGGACCTGTTGTTTTGCATTTTTGAACTGCATAGACAAAACTTTTATTAATAATCAACTGACGTGCGCTGTGTTATTACTGGGGGGGGAGTACACGGGGTGGGGGGAGATAGTGTAAGTGTATTGCGCGCACCAACATGTCGGAGTCAGTGCTACCTCTCTACAGTGATCTCTTTCTCTCTCTCACACACACACACACACACACACTGACCACGAGGACGGAGGACATGGCCAACATGTCACTGTGCCGCAGGCCGTGGTGCTTCATGTGCAGCTGCCGGCTGGTCATGTGACGCAGGAAGTACGACACCGGGATGACCCCGAGGCGCGCGCACTCTTCCAGGTACAACTTCCGCCCGCTGTGATCGTAGGATGAGTTCGCCTCCGAGACTAAGAAGCCAAGGGTTAAAGGACTAATAGGTCAGCTGTCTTACTAATCAGACATACTGTGTGATAGGTGACATATTAACATGTGACATGTTGTCTAATGTGTGGCAATGTCTGAATTGTTTAAATAAGATTTCTCAAATTTGAAAGATAATTATAGTCATAAATTCGACTTTATCCGAAAAGTTAGGATGGCTTCAGTCAGTAGTATCTCTCTGTCTTTGGGTACATAACAGGGTGGGTGCATTTTGTCTCTGTGTGTAAGTACTCGAGAGACTTTGTGTAACACACACACACACACACACACACATTAAGTGTAAGAGAGGGGATAGGAGTTTGCGACAGGATTGCATCCAACGAAATCAGTTGTTAATGTCTCAGCAGGTGTGTGATATGTAGATATCGATGTGATTTAGAGCTAATGATAATAAAGTAGGTCTGTGACATTAGAATTTTAGAGCTAATCAAATAATAATGTATCTGTTGAGGTTAATTTAATAATCATTGCTATGTTGACTATCGATAATTTCTTCTAAAAAAAAAAAGCGAGTTAGGAGAAACTAACAAAATGATTGTTCATTAGTCCAGGAGTGTACAGTGCAGACCACACCTGTGTGTCAACATACCTTCAGGTTCAAGGTCGGTTTCCCATGCTTTCTCGTCCGTAATGTCCACACCTGCATTGTCAAAATCAGAGACTCGTGTCCGGGTATCCTCATCTTCACTCTCGCTGCCCGAACTTTGCCCTTTGTCGGCTGGTTTCTTTGAGTGGCTGCTTTCAGCACGTGACCTTCTGCTGCTCGTGCGGCTTATTGTCTGCAAAAACAAACAGTTTTTTTATTTATTTTTTTTTTGTTTTGTTTTAACTGTCGTGTTCGGACACGGATCTACAGAACGTTGCTTGTCACGTGTTCTAACAACGTAGCGTTTTGAGGACGTAACACGTGGCATCTGCATTTTGTTATGGCTGACCAGCATGGCGTCGGTCCAGCTGCCCTTCTGCTTGAGACTAAATGGTTTTCTATAAACATTTCTGTCAAACTAGACTTTCGTGTTTATCTCTAAACACTATCAGCGTCAGTTTATCTCTCGTCAACATCACGCAAATTTCCTCTTTATCTCTCGTCAACATCACGCAAATTTCCTCTTTATCTCTCGTCAACATCACGCAAATTTCCTCTTTATCTCTCGTCAACATCACGCAAATTTCCTCTTTATCTCTCGTCAACATCACGCAAATTTCCTCTTTATCTCTCGTCAACATCACGCAAATTTCCTCTTTATCTCTCGTCAACATCACGCAAATTTCCTCTTTATCTCTCGTCAACATCACGCAAATTTCCTCTTTATCTCTCGTCAACATCACGCAAATTTCCTCTTTATCTCTCGTCAACATCACGCGAATTTCCTCTTTATCTCTCGTCAGTGTCAAGCAAATTTGCTGTTGGGCATGAGCACGCCTCACCTCTCGGGACTACTGTTGCTTCCACAAACATCTGGTTGGTTGGTTGGTTGGTTGGTTGGTTGGTTGGTTGGTTGGTTGGTTGGTTTACTTACTTACTTACTTACTTAGCGGAAAAGCAGTGATCTTGCACTTGAAGGAAGAGGAGAGGGAGATGAGAGGAAAACCAGAGTAAGTACATGGGTTTAGCAGCCTGCTAACACGTTAACTACTATATGGTCTGTATATACATGCGTTTAACAGCGTGTTCACGTGTCAGCTACATGGTCTGTAGATACTTGGGTTTAACAGTCAGTTAACGTATTAACTACACGGATCAATACCCAGGTGGAATCCAGCATACCCATTCGACCCAAGTGGGTACCTGACAGAGTTATAAAAGGAAAAGGTAGGAAGGTCACTGCCCTCAGAAAAAAGTGGCCCCGCGAAAACTGTAGCCTTACACTCCAGTCACCAGTGACTACCTGCACCTTCTTGATGGTCACCAGCAACAGCCGGTGATACATTATGATAAGGCACTATACATTATGGACAAAGTTCTAGACTTGTATCTAGACAGTGTGGTGTGTGTGTGTGTGTGTGTGTGTGTGTGTGTGTGTGTGTGTGTGTGTGTGTGTGTGTGTGTGTGTGTGTGTGTGATGATGATGATGATGGTGGTGGTGGTGGCGAGTGACAGGCGTAGTACCAACAAGTCCAGGTAAACATAACGGCTTTGTGTCATTAAAGAGACTGTATCAAGTGCTCGTTACTACAGTTTGATATCACCGCTGATATGCGGCTCTTTTCGTGTTATTTCATCTCCCTTCGTCTGATAATAATAATCTGCTTACAATTTGATTGTCAGTATCTACATTTCATTCAGTAACGTGTTATAGACTACACACATTAGGACAAGTGCACTAGGATCTACATCACTACTTGAATATAGAGTTGTCTACACGTGAGTGGTTAGTAAATGAGGAAAACTGACGGTAAACAATCAAACTTGTAGGACCCCGCTCCACAGAAAAAAAATCCCCAGAGTGTGGAAAAATGAAAAAAAAACACTGGCCAAGGCCGGGCCCGGGTACAGTAGATCCCCCTGTTCCTCCCTATCGTCAGGCCTGTGTAAGCGCGTGTATTTGTATTTATATGTGTGTGTGTGTGTGTGTGTGTGTGTGTGTGTGTGTGTGTGTGTGTGTGTGTGTTATGACTGTGTTTGTCTGGTTTGCGTGTGTCTCCATCCTCCCCTCCCCCCTCGTCGTAACTGTCAGATATTCAGGTGGTCGCTATGACTTCCTCCAGAAGGTCAAAGGCCAAAGATCGCTGGTCGTGGTGCTCACCACGAGTCTCGTGACCCCAACAAAACAAATTCCTTTTCAACCAAACCACACTAATACCCCTTGCCCTCTGTGACCCGAGCAAAATAAGTCATCTTCCTCCACCCACATAATGTCTGTGCCCCAAGTGACTACCGCTGAACAAAGTCGTTTTTAGCCATCACCACCCGCTCTTGTCCCTGGTGACTTCTCCACACGCACTGCCAGCAACTTCTTGTTATGCCACTCCATTAGTTAATCATCTAGCAGTACATTAGCGTATCCTGTAGCAGTACATTAGCGTATAATATAGCAGTACATTAGCTACTCGTCTAGCATTACTTAAGTATATCATATTAGCATTATAGCAGTACATTAATGTATCATGTAATAGTACATTAGCGTATCAGTACTGTAGCTAATCATCTAGCGTTACTTTAGTATATCATATTAGCATTATAACAGTACATTAATGTATCATGTAATAGTACATTAGCGTATCAGTACTGTAGCTAATCATCTAGCGTTACTTTAGTATATCATATTAGCATTATAACAGTACATTGATGTATCATGTAATAGTACATTAGCGTATCAGTACTGTAGCTAATCATCTAGCGTTACTTTAGTATATCATATTAGCATTATAACAGTACATTAATGTATCATGTAATGCTACATTAGCGTATCAGTACTGTAGCTAATCATCTAGCGTTACTTTAGTATATCATATTAGCATTATAACAGTACATTGATGTATCATGTAATGCTACATTAGCGTATCAGTACTGTAGCTAATCATCTAGCGTTACTTTAGTATATCATATTAGCATTATAGCAGTACATTAATGTATCATGTAATGCTACATTAGCGTATCAGTACTGTAGCTAATCATCTAGCGTTACTTTAGTATATCATATTAGCATTATAACAGTACATTAATGTATCATGTATCATGTAATAGTACATTTGCGTATCAGTACTGTAGCAACTCATCTAGCATTACTTTAGTATATCATCTAGCAGTACATTAGCGTATCTTGTTGCAGTATATTAGCGTATAATATAGCAGTGCATTAGCTAATCATCTAGCATTACATTAATGTATAATGTAGCAGTACATTAGCTAATCATCTAGCATTACATTAATGTATAATGTAGCAGTACATTAGCGTATCCTGTAACAGTACATTAGCTAATCATCTAGCATTACTTTAGTATATCATGTACCAGGACATTAGCGTATCCTGTAACAGTACATTAGCTAATCATCTAGCATTACTTTAGTATATCATGTACCAGGACATTAGCGTATCCTGTAACAGTACGTTAGCGTATCAGTACTGTAGCTAATCCTCTAGTATATAATATAGCAGTACATTATTGTATCCTGTAGCAGTACATTAGCGTATCCTGTAACAGTACATTAGCTAATCATCTAGCATTACTTTAGTATATCATGTAGCAGGACATTAGCGTATCCTGTAACAGTACGTTAGCGTATCAGTACTGTAGCTAATCCTCTAGTATATAATATAGCAGTACATTATTGTATCCTGTAGCAGTACATTAGCGCATCAGTACATGAGCTACTCATCTAGCGTTAGTATACCATATAGCAGCACATTAGCGTATCCTGTAGCAGTACATTAGCAGACTGTTCCACACCAGAATTCCGTTCACGACGTCACTCAAGGAAAGCAGAGCGAGGAGTTGCGTCACGTATAAAAACAATTCTGATTGTTTAGTTTAGAATGGGTGGGTTATACCACTCAACTCACGCAGGCTGGCGGCGTACGTCGCTATATCAACACGATGCCGGATCGTCTATTGAGACCAGGGACTTGCAGTAATACAAGTTGTTGTTTGAAACTAACGCCACTACGGAGGGCCGAGTACGTCACTGAAGCTACAGGAGTGGAGGCAGCAGTTCACGGCCCTAGTGGGAAAGTTTATGGCCTCGCCAAGTGCCAAGTGCCGACAGCCTGCAGGCAGGGCCAGCGGTTTCTCAAGGCGGCTTATGTCGTGTCTGAGGATCATGGCGGCCGCGCCAGTGGTACCCACGAAAATTTACTGTTTTACTGCCAGGTGGCGCCACTGCCACTGTACAGCCTGACAATACGGACTTTGTGGTCTAAGACATTATCGCTTGTTTCAAACACACACACACACACACACACTGTCTCTCTCTCCTCCAACTTTGCTAGCTGATTGCTACAGGAAACCAGGGACGATTGTGAGTACACGCGCTGCGCACCCCGGGTGCTGTGGCAGATGTAGATTTGTATGGCACAGTATTACATTCAGGGTGGACAAGTCGCACTATTGCTCTTTATGAAACAGGCTATCAAGAGAAATAAGGCAAATCAGTAGAAAGGTGTTCAATGAATGTTGACAGACAGGTGAGAATTGTAGTCGACATGTGCAAAGTACAGTTTGCAAACATTCGTACTCAGTCTACATTAACCACGTGACAATACAGACTCCTGCTTACTTGTCTCCCTTAGTTTTTGCCCCCCCCCCCATTGCTCACCTGTCTCCTGATTTTTACTGGTTCTTTCTTCGAGTACATAGACAGCGTTGCCATGGTGACAGTTTGCTGCGTGTGCCACACAGAAGAACGGTTCAGAGGTGTGCTTCTCCCACACAGAGTCAGTCTCCTCCAGCCTGCACCTCCCGCACAGCACCGGACCTGCTGGACCGTCGCTACGGCAACGGCACGTCTGAACGTCCACCGGAGCGGACTTCTCCGTCGTCACTCGATTTGTCGCGCGGTGAAACTAAAGAATTTGTCTGCATGCACCACTCCTCTCCTCACCTGGGAAATGTCAGCAGCCAAGAAAAAAATAAGAGCTGCGAAGGTTTGACTGTGAAATCCACACGGCTGTGCGAGTGCAGGAGGTGGACACAACGCAGGTGACGGGGCGTGTCAGGTGCCAGAGCAGCACCCCTGTCTCCTACAGGCGACTGGCGACTTTGACCACCAGGTGTGTTTTTACCTGGCCAAAAAAAAACTCACCTAACGATCGATACACCTTTCATTCCCTTGATGTCATCTACTTTGTTCGCGTGTCTTCTTTCAACTCCAGGGCTGTAGGGCAAGAAGAACCCGATAAGACCACATAGATACCGGTAAATGTTTAGTAGAGATTAAAATGAGAATGTCGCCCGCTACCCGGCTTTGTTATTCAGCTCCGGGTGAAGGTGGCAGCGCAGCCTGGTGAATCTGCTCACAGACGGGTGGGACGGGGGGGCGACAGTGACACTGACACAGATTCCTGGCAGTGCCCCGCACACTCTGGGTCCTTGACGCATGCGCGCTGAGCCAGTGGCAAGACGAGAGAGAAAGTGAGTGAGGGTGGACCATTGTTACCCGCCGAAAACGTGGGTGTGTTGGGTGTTGGTGGTTAGTAGGTAGGGGGAACTAACTCTGACTGTACAGCAGTGCGAGGCTCGAGAGCCAGACCCTGGTGCATTTATGCGTGTTTTGTAAAATATTATTATAATATACATAGTCATTCGCACCATCGTCTAACTTGAGAATTTCCTCTCCCCAAATTCTCTCCCTCTCTCTCTGTTGTTTAGGGTAGTGGAGGTGGTTGGGTGGGTGTGCCAGTTTAAAACACCACCCTACCAGTCCAGACAACTGTTTGTGTTAGTCGCTGTCAGTCACAAAGTATTATTTGCTGGCGCGTAGAGCAAGACTAAGGCAGACAATAATCCATTCTCAGTCTCGAAACTACTTGAACTCAAGAGTCACAACTACTTGAACTCTCGAGACAGCCCTGAACTCTGGAGTCGTACTGGAGTCCCAACTACTTGGAAAGTTCACAGAGTTGCTTCGCTTGCATGACATTCACTTGTGAGTGCTTTGCCTTTTGTAATCAGCTCTCTCGACACAACAACTGCCTCCAACACGTCACACTAGAGTCCGTGCCACTAACAGCTGCTTTTAACACGTCACGCTAGGGTCCATGCCACTAACAGGTTTTCCTAACACGTCACACTAGGGTCCGTGCCACTAACAGGTGGTCCTAACACGTCACACTAGGGTCCGTGCCACTAACAGGTGGTCCTAACACGTCACACTAGGGTCCGTGCCACTAACAGCTGGTCCTAACACGTCACACTAGGGTCCGTGCCACTAACAGCTGGTCCTAACACGTCACACTAGGGTCCGTGCCACTAACTGGTTCTAACACATCACACTAGGGTCCATGCCACAAACAGCTGGTCCTAACACGTCACACTAGGGTCCGTGCCACTAACATCTGGTCCTAACACATCACACTAGAGTCCATGCCACAAACAGCTGGTCCTAACACGTCACACTAGGGTCCGTGCCATAAACAGGTGTAATAGTCACACGAGGGTCCATTGAAGAATTTTCCGTTGGCCATCAGCTGGTGCCATGGATCTTCCGCTTGTAGACTGTGTTTTATCCCCACTTCTATTTATCCAGCATGTGAACAGCTGTGGCAGTGATCACGAAGGACAATGTCTTGTCAAAGTCTCCGGTGACACTGCGCTGCTCTCATTTCTCAGCGGACCTGTCGACAACCATTGTGCATCGCTGGACGATTATATCGCCAGTGGCGATGACAGTTTCTTAGAACCTAATGTTGGTAAAACCAGAGATTGTCTTTAGTTTCTGTCGGAATTCTCCACCAAGTCCCGTCAGTGTCATCCACGACAAGGAGGTGGACATTTTCCCTACTTTTAAACACCTGGGCCCTATCTTCCAGAGGAGACTTCTCTGGGATCCCAACACTCAGGTCATCGTGATGAAGGCTCAACAACAACTTTCCCTTCTCCGGAAGCTGAAGTCTTTTTCAGTATCCAGAAGATTGTTATTGTATAAATCTCATAAAGTGTGCATTCTGTTTTTACAACAATTTAACAGTGAATAACAAGAGCAGCTGAATCGTCTTGTACACACCCGCTCAAAAATTGCTTGCGAGAGCCCAGAGTGATCTTCAGAGTATAATCATCATCATTCCTTGCTACTCCTCGAGGAGCATAGGGCCGCAACGACACCTCGCCAGCGGACCTGGTTTTGGGCAGCCCACCCCCCACCCCCACCCCTCAGTTGGGCACATGTGGTTCCGGCATCCTTTGCCTCGTGTTGTTGTCTTGGGTTGTCTTACGCATAATCCAGTCTATGACCATCAGGAAGATTGTCGGTGATAATATGCAACCCTGTCTTACGCCAGTCTTCATTACAAAAGGTTTAGTGAGTTTGCCGTTACGGATAACTTGGCAGGATGAGTCTTCATACAATCCCTGGATGATGTTTATGAACTTAGACGGAATACCATAGTGATTCATCAGCCTCCAGATGACCTCCCTATCTACACTGTCAAAGGCCTTCTCAAAATCCACAAAGTTATATAAAGGGAGGATTGCCATTCTATGGACTGTTCTATGATTATACGGAGGCTTGCAATGTGGTCAGTACATGACATCCTGGCGAAACCCTGCTTGTTCTGGTCTCAGTCTCTTGTCTAGTGTCTTCTTCAGTCTCTCTAGTATTATCCTTGTCAGGACTTTGCTGGGATGGACAGTAGCATGATCCTTTCTTTGGTAGTTTGACCAGGTGACCTAATTTCAGTCTGTTGGGACTAGCTCTTGTTCCCAGATCTTGTGTAGGAGGCGCTGTGAAACTGTTGCGGTTGTTTCTTGGTCTGTTTTTAGTGCTTCTGGCCAGCCCTGCTGCTTTGCCATTTTTCATGCTTGTGATAGCTTTGATGATTTCTGTCTTAGTGGGAGGGCTGGTGTTGACGTGAAGTTGTGCAGTTGCTGGTGGTATGTCAGGTAAGGATGGTGGATGAGGTGTATTCAGCATCTTTTCGAAGTGCTCCATCAGCGGTCTCTTTGTCCTGCATCGTTTGTTGCGATCTTACCATCTTTGTCTTTCACCAGCTTGTTTGGGTTTACGCTCCTGTTCGTGTTATTTCGTATATTCGTTTCACATTTCCCTCTATGGCTGCTGTCTCTGCTTCCTCTGTCAGTTCATGGGCGAAGCGTCTCTTGTTCTCCCTTACCGATCTCTTCACTTGGCGCTTGGCTTCCCAGTATTTTGCTCTGAGACCCTCTTTCTCTTGCTGGTCTTGGCACTGGTTGAGCTTCTGTTTCAGTCCTTTTCTTGATTCAATCTTTGCCCAAGTCTCTGGAGTCATCCATTCCTTATGTTTTCTATCCCTCTTCCCTAGAACATCTGTACAGGTTGTCTTCCAAATGCTCTTGAGTGTTGACCAGTGTTCTTCCACTGATTCTTCTGTCAGTCATGAACGGGCCTCATACTTATTCTTTATTTCAAAGATAAATTTCCCTTGTCTCCTTGTTCTTGAGGTACTGAGTATTGAACTTGTGGTGTGGTCTGCCTGCTGTATCGATGAAGGATTTCAGCTTGATCTTGAAGACTGCTATTAGGAGCTGGTGGTCTGATGCAACATCTACTCCTCTTCTCACTCTCACATGTTAGTGACTCCTTCTCCACTTTTGACGAACCGTTATATGGTTGATCTGGTTTTCCGTCTGACCATCTGGGGAAGTCCATGTTGTCTTGTGTATATTTTTGTGTGGGTCACAGTATAAAAGGCAGACATTTTCGAAAGTGTTCTTTGAGATGATAAGCATGACTTATCGGGAGAGTTCTATCAACTTCCGTCGGGCTGCCGATTCCGGGTGCATGCCTACAGAACTTTGTTTGTTTGTTTGTTTGTTGATATATTAATTATTTGAGGTGTACTGAAGGTTAGTGTGATTTTAGATGACGAGTGCCTAATGCCATGCGGACTCCCGTCATACCGTTTTGAGCGAGTGACTACGCCATCATTTTGTGTTCACAGAACAATGTAGTCTGTGTTGTACCTGTGGTGGCGACAACCTTTAACACACACACACACACACACACACACACACACACACACACGCGCGCGCGCACATAATCACGTTTCCTGCGGCCGGAAACCCCACCCGACTCTCACAATAATAAGGCTGCTAGGAAAAGGTTCGATTGCTTATCGATCACACGCACCCCCCCCCACCCCCTGCCGTTCAATATCAACTCAAAGAACGAGAATGTTAACATCGGTGATGTAATCACAAGCCTGCGGGACCTGAGGGGTCAAGAGTCGGTCGGCTTCTTGTTCTTGATCTTCCTCTCCTTGATCTTTTTGTTCTTGATGATTGAGTTTCTCCTTGGTACTGTCGTCGTTCTTGTCGTCGGTAGCTTTCTTCGTCGCCTTCTTCCTCTTCTGCTTCTTCTCTGCAGTTTCCACATGTTATCATTCTGCATGTTGTCTGCTGTATTTATTAAACGGAGTCATGTGATCGTTAAACCTTGCGGCATCGCAGGTCAATACACGAGTAAATCTGTTTGACACACTGTAACATGTTAGCACAACAAGCAGACTGAGTTGTTTCACACACTGTGACATGTTAGCACAATAAGCAGACTGAGTTGTTTCACACACTGTGACATGTTAGCACAATAAGCAGACTGAGTTGTTTCACACACTGTAACATGTTAGCACAACAAGCAGACTGAGTTGTTTCACACACTGTGACATGTTAGCACAATAAGCAGACTGAGTTGTTTCACACACTGTGACATGTTAGCACAATTAGTAGACAAAGTCGTTTGACACACTGTGACATGTTAGCACAATAAGCAGACTGAGTTGTTTCACACACTGTAACATGTTAGCACAATTAGTAGACAAAGTCGTTTGACACACTGTGACATGTTAGCACAATTGGTAGACAAAGTCGTTTGACACACTGTGACATGTTAGCACAATAAGCAGACTGAGTTGTTTCACACACTGTGACATGTTAGCACAATAAGCAGACTGAGTTGTTTCACACACTGTGACATGTTAGCACAATAAGCAGACTGAGTTGTTTGACACACTGTGACATGTTAGCACAATAAGCAGACTGAGTTGTTTCACACACTGTGACATGTTAGCACAATAAGCAGACTGAGTTGTTTCACACACTGTGACATGTTAGCACAATAAGCAGACTGAGTTGTTTCACACACTGTGACATGTTAGCACAATTAGTAGACAAAGTCGTTTGACACACTGTGACATGTTAGCACAATTGGTAGACAAAGTCGTTTGACACACTGTGACATGTTAGCACAATTGGTAGACACAGTTGTTTGACACACAGTGACATGTTAGCACAATTAGTAGGAGTTGTTTGCCACACTGACATGTTAGTACAATACCCGATCAAGAATGTCGGGTACATTATGACTACGAGGAGGAAGTGTTTCACTTGCTGTGACACGTTCTCACAACACACAGTCGGCCAGGTTCGACAGGTTGTAACATGTTAGCACAACAAACCAACAGTCTGGTGTCTGTGTTGTGAGAGCAGCTGTCAGCACACCCCCACCCACCCACCCTAGAGTGGCTAGACCCTCCCTCGGCAAGGAATGTGTATTTAAACTAACGTCCAGTGCGCGGCGAGAAAGATAAAATAAAAGCTGCCTCAACAAAGAAAAAAAAAGTTGTAAACAAATATGGACTTACATTGAGTCCGAATAGCTCTCTCTCTCTCTCTCTCTCTCTCTCTGGATCTCTCTCTCTCACCACCTAAAAAAAACTGTGGCACACTGTACTGTCGTAAGTGTCTTGAACTTAAACGATCCTGGCAAACTTCGATATGGTTTTCCGCCCTCATTCCCTCAAAAAATTACAAGTAACGAAATTTCCAGACATAACTCCAACACAAATGTCAAGCTCTGAAAGCTTCAGGACAATTATAACAATTATAAATATTATATAACAATTATAACACGCAAACTTAAACACCAACAACTAGCATTAATTGAGAGTAACAGAACAAAACAAAAGGTAAATTACTTGACATGGTAAAATGTACAGGTAAATATAGTATCCCGTGAATAAAGGTCTAGAATAGAGGAAGAGAGCAATAGAAGGCACCTGGCAACCAGTTCAGCACATCACCACGTGACAGGCCTGGACTCCAAGAGTTGGAAGAGATCATCAGCAACAGTAACTAACACCTGTAGATGTGGTGGAGCAGCCACCCTCCTCACACACCTACCCTAACCCCTTCCCTTTCTCGCCCCATTCCATCCTCCCCAGCCTTGAACTCACCTCTAGATGGAAGCTCTTGTCCCTTCCAAAGGCAGCAACAAAAACAAAAGCTGCGAGTAGAATATATTCGAAGGTAGCTCTTGATAAACCAGGCTTACAAGGTAAGAGAAAAGGACAGCCTGGTTTAACGGCGAACAAACAACTGGACAGACAGACAGACAGACAGACAGTTCAATTTGTTGTACATTCGCTGACCCTCACATTTTATTCCTGACTCAACATATGGTACCCACAACATCATCTGTAACACCCATATAAACCGCCTTCTGACGACAGTAACGGGTATCGTGGGGTGGTCCAGACGGGTGTCTACGTGAATGGCATACGAAAACCAGAATGACTAGGGTGTGAGGCTAAAGACGATTGGCTGGAGGAGTGGAAGGATGGAGACCAGCCCGGGCTTTCAACAACAGCTCAGACAACAAAGGGAAGCAATCCATTTCTCCTGGTGAACGGTGCGTAATACATGAGAATTATCTCCCGTAGGAACAAGTCTAGGCCAGCGTTTCTCAACCGGTGGTACGCGTACCCCTAGGGGTACGGCACGGGTTATGCAGGGGTACGCAGCGACATAAAGTTATCTACTGGAAAAACTGAATTTCTGCTGGAAATCTTGCAATCTTCCCAACAATGTCATGTTTTGTGAACATCGAGCTTTCACTGTTTCGTAATATCAAAGCATTGATCTTCGATCATTTGAAGAACCTGGAAAACGAAATTCTCCGATATTTTCCTGAAATTGAAACGGATGGTGCCCAGAACAACTGGATTGTGGCTCCTTGTTGTGAAAACAATGTAGAAATTTCTGATGACTTGAAAGAGAAATTATTTGAAATTGCGGCGGACAGAACTTTGACAGCAAGAATGGCCAGCAAGGTGGGAGATTTCTGTCCCAGTGTGTGTAACGAGTACGAAGACTCGAGTGATGCAGTCTTGTCAACATTCTTGCCTTTTCCATCCACGTATTTATGTGAAAGTGCTTTCTCGAGTTTGACTGCAATAAAAACTAAAGAATGAAACCGACTTCACCCTTGAAGATGATTTTATACTACCGTCAGCAGCATCCATCCTCGCATCAAATCTTTGATATGGCACAAACAAGCCAAGTATCGCATTTGAAAGGCAAGCACACGCCATTATGAAAATAAATACTTTTATGCGCGAACGTATTTGGACATAGCTGCTACCGAGTACCTACATACCCGCGGTAACAATGGTTTGGGTGGCGATGCTTTGATTCCGCCATTCACGCCTGTCCACACCCAGGGTATCACTGCATAGTGTGTGTGTGTGTGTGTGTGCGTGTGTGCACGGGAAATGAGAAAACACTGATAACGAAGCGGAGAAGCAAAATGAAATTGAATTTACTTAGTTACTCAACTAA
This sequence comes from Marisa cornuarietis, assembly GCA_004794655.1. Lineage (NCBI taxonomy): Eukaryota > Metazoa > Mollusca > Gastropoda > Architaenioglossa > Ampullariidae > Marisa > Marisa cornuarietis. Next base: position 631,193 of record SMMW01000519.1, on the reverse strand, counting down.
AGCTAGCCAATCAGATGAAGTTAATTAATTAAATGAAGGTAGCCAGTCAGAGAAAGTCAGCCGACAAATAAATGAGCGTGCTAGCAGAGGCCTGTCTTACTCTCTAGAATTTACTTTAGCACACGTCACTGTCTTCAGAGCATAAGGATGATGTCTCAAAGGCAGCGACGTCTAAGAAACAAACAAACAAAGAAAGCTGAAGAATAACACGTGTACAGCTCCTGACCCCTGACCTTTGGTACTGGCTTATTCCTGGCGAAGGCTGACCGGTGTCTACGAAACACACTCTTGTTGACCTGCAGTGGTCTGGACAGCAGAGGCTGCGACATCCCTGTGCGTTCTTGGCCACCCTGTGATCTGCTGCTTGACGAGGAAAGATGTCTGTACGTCACCCGTGTCCACCCGGACGTCACACTCACAGACACCCACAACTGTCTGCTCACTTCCAGCGAGGGTGGGTCTGCCTCGTCAGCAAGGTGTCAGGAAAGCATCAACGCGCTGATTCATACCAGACACGATCATAAGGCTACACAGTCACTGACTTTAGTTCCAACACAACCTACACTTCCTCCCCACTTGCACGTTTGGCACCGGGTGACACCATCACATACACTCGTGTCAAGAATGTAGCGAACAGCGAACGACCGGCAGTCTGAAAGATAACGGTCAGAGGTGGTTTGCTGTGTGGGGGGGGGGGAGGTCGCAGCTCCTCCAATTGCGGCCCCTCACAGTAAGACGCAGTCGGGTGCAGAGGCTGGATCTTGTATGTCTGCTCCTGCCCGTCTAAATACTCTTTCCACGAGAAATATCTTCATGTACCCGTGTACCCGTTTCGCTTGCAAGACCTGAGCGTCTGAGTGACGTCTGTACGTGGAGCCCACTTTTCGACAAGACCCTCGACAAGATGTTCGCACTAGAGGGCACCCCGGTTACCCTGCACGTGTAGAGAGGGGGGCCCCAGACAAACTGTTAACACTATCGCCTTACAGCTCTCTTCTCCTGCCCTGCTTTTGAAGTACAGACGTTAGGAATAGCCAGGTGACAGGTGATTGTCTCCAGGTAAAGCCACGACATTGCCGGGCAACGGTAGCCTCCTGTATGGTCACGTGATGGGCTGCCCAATCTACATGTCTGGCCACATTTCCTGGACAGGCAGGTCTCCCCCCCCCCCAGACTTCGATAATCTTGTGTAAGTCTGTTGGTCTCACACTCTTGGAATTGCTTTTCAATCAGACATCTTCGGGTCGCACCAGCCTTGTCCCTGCTTCGCTGTTTGTGACGCAGGTCTGAAGAAAGTCACCCTTTCTTTATCGTGTGTTTATCAGGTGTTTATCATGTGTTTATCAGGTATTTATCGTGTGTTTATCAGGCCAGAGTGGTCGATCAAAGGCAAAACCTTAATGGTCTGTAGCTATGAGGACAGGGTGGGTACCCACACGTTGTACCCGGTTCTTCAATGTCTCTAATGTCTACAAGATGTAATCTTCTCACCGTCTGGAAAGACGTCAAGTTGTTACCTGTCGCCAGGTGGCTGACGTTATTATTTCACCTGTGTCCTCCTGAGACACCTTTAACGTTTTGCCGGTCTTCTTTAAAAGACGTACGTAATATGTTCACACGTCTGTTCATGGAAGACTTCATGATCTTACCGGTCTCTTGAGAAACGTTGTTATGATCTCACTCGTCTCTCGATTCACCTGGTTTCCCCCCCCCCTCCTGGACGCTGACACGACACAAGTCACCTTACGTGATCCTCGAGGGTAGCATCGGCATCGTCAGTTATCAGCAAGATCCTCAAACATTGTGACATCCACAATGACAACCAAGTCTACAGTCATCCACAAAATGCCACCTCCCGAAACACCATGATCTGTAGTCACCTGGATGTGGGCCTGTGGCAGTTGTTCACACACCTGTAGCTGTCCCCTCCACACTCTCTCTCTCTCTCTGTCAACTGACAGACTTCTGTCACAGGGAGCCGCGGTGTCGGCGTTTCAGTCTTACAGCCTCGACCGGAGCTCGATCTGTGACAGTCGGACCCGCTGTCGCCGAATCCTCATGCACCTGCAGTGGGGTGGGGGTGGGGGATGTCGTGGTGGGGTGGGGGCAGGAAGGGGGAGAGTGCCCCTTCACCATAACTCCCTCGCTTCCAAGGACGACACCCTTGTAGCGTGCAACGATTTGCACCTTCGGTTGAGGAGACTTTTCTTTGAAGGCAGTGAATTAATAAGGGCGTCGCGGACTCGGCGCAGAAGGTGAGACTGTAGCAGGTGCTGGTGGTTTGCAAGCTAATGTCTGGTCGCCACAAAGACAGACCATTGTGCGGGATATTTTAATGGAGAGGCAAAAAAAGACTGCAAGACCTGATCTTACAAAGGAAAGAGACATTCCCTCTTATAAGACTCTTTTCAGGCCGATCGCAAAACGCCGATAGTATCAGACGTGAATGGAATCACAAACATTGATCGCTCTCAAGCCTCGACACTTCTCACGATCACAGGTGAGACTCTTTATGTGAAACTGAAGAACAGCGGGCCAACCACTGGCCAGTATTAGTTTCAGTCTCGAGTACATTCGAGTCTTAAATGTCACGCGATGTTGTGGCGTAGGAACCGGGGGGGGGGGGGCAAGGGGGGCCGCCGCTCCCCCAAATAAAGATGGTGGGAAGACAAGAATGTGAACGTCATTCATTGTCAGCATGGAGCTTGCCCCCCCCCCCCCAAAGCCGAGCATCTTCCTACGCCACTGCTACTGTTGTGTGCGTGACACGGTGATGTGGCGTCACCTAGCGGCATATTCGTGACTTGGTGCCATGCGCATGACCTGGTCATGTGTACATCGCTCGCGTGACGTGTTAATTAATGGGAATAATTTCCATGCATCCGACTGCGGCGATATTTTCTTCATCCCATCATGTCGTCTGCATTGTGACCTGCTGACCTGTACCACCTGCTGACCTGTACCACCTGCTGACCTGTACCACCTGCTGACCTGTACCACCTGCTGACCCCTCTCTGCTGGTTTCTAGCTGGAGATTATGTACATCACTCTCTGCTATAGGCTGTGTGCGACAAGAAACTGGTCAAGCCCGTTATATCACGACCAAGCAGCTAGCCCTGTAAACAGCTGCCATACACAGCGTGCCCGAGACAAGATGTGAACCCAGCACAGACAGTCCTTACTGTTACATCACACAGTGTTGCTCTGTTCCAATAAAAGTCTTACCTTTTTATAAACGCGTCCGTTGAGACTTGAAAGATGAGAGAAGGCCGACAGTGCAGTGGAAGGGCGACTACTCGTCTTGTCCACAGAGTGTGTGTCCAGCAGATGTCTCCAGGTGCCACGCGGCCAAAGCTTGTGGCTGCCCGAAGTGGAGGAACCCCACACTGATGAACCACCCGGGGATCCGAACCGCGCCCTCACCGCCAACACTTCTTGCCGCTCGCTGTCCGCGCCGCGTCGCTCTTCAGCCGCAGGTCTCTGCGCCGCGCCGCTTCGCTCCTCGATGTCGCAGTGACTGGGGGACATGGAGGCTCCGTCGCCCCGTTCGGTCGCCCTGCTTCCCGGCTCCACGATGCCTTGTGCCGCGGCGACCTGGTCTTGACCCTTGGCGGTGTCACTGGCGGGACTGAAGGCGTCGGGGGTCTTGTTCCTGGCGGCACCATCTGCCGCGCGGCGTCCATGACAAGAATGGCTGCACGGAGCGTTAGCCGAGGTCCGCAGATACTTCTCCATACGTCACGATGAACTCAACGATTCTAGACAAGAGCTTGTTACGTTACGGGAAGAAAGAACAAGAACACCACCACGTCACGTCGATACGTCACACTGTCAGTTGTAGTCTACACAGAGATCTACACTTCTTATCGGTCGATGTGGCGTCACATCCTACTCACAGCTCCTGATAGGTCTCTCGTCACGGAGACCAGACCGTCTCCCTGCTCACCCTGGGTACACTCAAGGCAGCGACAGCATCTCCCTTGTCTGTGGATCGACCTGCCGGAAAGCCATTTAATCGATCGATATCAACCTGCTTGCAACACGACACTCGGGTACCTGGGGTGGCCTGGCTGTGTTGATGTCACTCACATAGGCAAGATGGGAAGATCCTGGCTTCAGATCTTGTCTTAGGGATGTCGTCTGGATGTGACATCTGATACAACACTCCATGTCTTCGGGTACTTTGGTTTTCTCTCTTTATCCTCCTCCTCCTCCTCCTCCTCCTAGTGCACAACCACTACTGGTGGAGATACTCGCACGCCCTCACGCCTCACGGGGTCACAAGGTGTAAGGCACCCGGAAATGTTCCACAAGACAGGCTGAGTGGTGAGGGTGGCGGCCGGCGTACTGCACACTTGATGCTGTTGTATTTGTAACCACCGGACCAGCCTCGTGTTGTCTTGCGCACGCGCTCTTCATTGTTTCACGGCAGGTTTCAGGTCAAATGTCTTCGTGACCGACGGCACCTCACCTGCAGTTCTTGAGCCCGCGACACCACAGAACCCGGGCAACATGACGTACATGCAGCCCACCGCCCCTGACAATGGTCACCCCTCACTGCCACCCCGTCGCTAGGCCGTTATTTGCTCGGCACGGCTGTCGAACCCTCATAAATCTTCTGGCCTTAGGCTCACAAACAAGAGAAGTGGACTAAAAAATAAAGTACTAGAGTGTGGACGTTATTCGTCTGACTGCACACCTTATACCACTCACATCTTCTCTCTCACTGCACACCGTATACCACTCACATCTCCTACTCTCTCACTACACACCTTATACCACTCACATCTCCTCCTCTCTCACTGCACACCTTATACCACTCACGTCTCCTCTCTCACTGCACACCTTATACCACTCACATATCCTCTCACTGCATACCTTATACCACTCACATCTCCTCCTCTCTCACTACACACCTTATACCACTCACATCTCTCCCCTCTCACTGCACACCTTATACCACTCACATCTCCTCTCACATTGCACAACATATACCACTCACATCTCCTACTCTCTCACTGCACACCGTATACCACTCACATCTCCTCTCTCACTACACACCTTATACCACTCACATCTCTCCCCTCTCACTGCACACCTTATACCACTCACATCTCTCCCCTCTCACTGCACACCTTATACCACTCACATCTCTCCCCTCTCACTACACACCTTATACCACTCACATCTCTCCCCTCTCACTGCACACCTTATACCACTCACATCTCCTCCTCTCTCACTACACACCTTATACCACTCACATCTCTCTCACTGCACACCTTATACCACTCACATCTCCTCTCACATTGCACAGCATATACCACTCACATCTCCTACTCTCTCATTGCACACCATATACCACACACATCTCTCATTGCACATAGTATACCACTCACATCTCACAGCACACCTTATACCACTCACATCTCTCTCATTGCACATAGTATACCACTCACATCTCTCTCATTGCACATAGTATACCACTCACATCTCACTGCACCCCTTATACCACTTACATCTCCTCCTCTCTCACTGCACACCTTATACCACTCACATCTCCTCCTCTTTTCCTGTACATGTTTGCCAGCCGGTAGGAGGCGGTTGTCACACCAGTCATTATTATTTTCTCTTTTCAAGCAAAGAAAGGCGAAGGCGTTTCCGAGAAAATATCGAGTTGTATTCATCTTTCTCTCCTTGAAGCCTGCGTCAGCTCTTTCGCCTCTTTATGATTTAGTATGTGACGTCATGGGTTTGTGTGTGTGTGTGTCTCCCCAGCCATGCCTAACCGAAGGTATGCTGACGTCATGGTCTTGTGTCTGTGTCTCTGCCTCTCTCAAACGATGCCTAACACAAAGGTAATTCTGTGCTGACGTCATGAGTTTGTCTCTGTGTGTGTGTCGCCAGTGATGCCGAACAGGAAGGTGAGTCCATGATGACGTCAGAGATTTGATCTTCGCGCTGCAGGAGTGTTTACGTCACTAAAACTTGCCGGCGGTCGGTAAGTGACATCCTTTTCGTCACCACTGTGTTGGACAGGTGACGTCTGCACACAGCTTCTGGCACTTTGCCACACAGCTAATGACGTCACATGAGTATGATTGATGGGTCAGCGAATGAGCATATGAAACTGACACCCGCCTGTCATGTCAATTATCAAGTCTCGTGCAGGTTGCAATCATCTTGAGGAAATAATTTACTTCACCTGTGGCGTGACTGGCAGCTTGCGGTGCACGTGCAGCTTACAAGCACCTTACCTGTCGGTCGTCAAGTCGCCGTGTGTGACAGTCGCTAGCGCTGGTCTCGGTGGTCTCTCACCGCACTGTTTGTGGGTAGAAGTTCGGGCAGGGCCCAGCAAGCCGCCATTCAATCAGTGTCAGGCCTGCAAGCACTCGAGGCAGGGCAATTACAAGCTCCACTTACAGCCATTCCAATAGAAACTCCTCCAGGCACGGCCCTGAGGGATCGGGTTATATCGACGATCCCAAGATGGGTCCATGTCATCGATGAGTAATATCGACCTCCACAGTGGTTACAAGCAGATTTCATTGTCCAACATGTGCAAATCATCACCACCACCACCACCATCAGCAGCAGCATTTACTGTCCATAAAACCATATACGTGTTGCAATAATTTTCCTTACGAAGGAAAGCAGACAGCGAAAAGAAAATAAATTACAAGGAAAAGATAATGTAATGACATACTCTATCTATATGCAGGTGGTACATAAGGCATCCACTAGAGACCTCCACCTTTGTCTGTCTGTATCAAGTTTGGTTATGACTCTATCTATACACTACAAATAAATTATTCACGAGAAATGCACAGCAGGAAAATACAAGGGGTGTTTCTCAAACTCATGTCAACCTACCGAGTACAAATGCAAAAAATACATAGAAAATAATACATCACACTATATGTATCACCAAAGATTAAGTGATGATGGAAAGAGACGAGGGCAAACGCCTTGACACTGTGATTACCCGTGAGAATCCACACACTGCTAGGTTTCTGTTTCTAGATGGAACCATGGCCGTCAACTGCAAGTGGTAATATATAAAGTCTAACCAAAGAAAGCCCCATTTTTTCCGTCTTATTCGGCTATTTATCAGCAACATTGTTTTATCAGCATCATTGTTTGGTGGACAGAGATGAGTTTGTCCACTCACGTACACACTCCCACGAGCCCTTGACCTGCTCGAGGGCACTAAACTCACCCCAAAGCAGCGAACCTGCTCGATGCATCTTTTTCCGTTACACATTCGGGTACTTTTTACGATGATCCTTGGGATCAACCGGGATAATATATAAAAATAAGATGACCACATGGCACATCACTAACTTCATCACACTTCTTGTCGGTCCAGTGACCGACTTGACAAACGGCTGCTTCATTGCAGGAGCGTACGCGTGCATGCATATTATCTACAATCCATAAAAGTGTTTGTTAACCCTCAGATGTATGACATATGAAGTTGACTTTTACATATGAAGTTGAGATATGAACGCTCATGCAACACCTACGGTCTCTTTCCACATTCTGAGCTTTCGGTTCAGTCGAGGAATGACGCAACTCACAAAGCTTTACGATTTTCCCCACTCTAAGTCCCTCTCTACTTCAGCTTCAAACTCAACATTTATTTAAGTATGATCTACCAGATTACTGATCCAGCTCTTGCGTTCAAACTTATTACCCACAGTTTGAACAGTCCTTAGTGTCGTAAACCATCAAATCTAAATTTGTGTGACAAGGGGCAACAGGATGTAGTTTTCTGGACCAATCAAATCTCACCAAATTTTTACTCCCTTGCAGCAATATAACGGAAGCTCGAGAACGGGAGCTGAAGGTCGAGACAGCTACATTTCATCATTTTCTCTTATTCTACACAACCAAGGAAAGTTCGAATTTCTACAAACATATTTACAAAATGCCAAGACGAGGAAGATCTGCTCCTATGAGGTACGTTAAGCTTTTTCTGTAAAATAATGCCCGTTTCAAGGAACCACGTTTCTTGCAGACGACATTTTACTTTTGAAACTTTTGATAGAATGTAGACTGTAGAGGCTGATCATGACTCGTCGAGAAATAAAACTCGAAAGGGACACAGAATTAAATGAATCAGAAGCTGAAATTTTTAGTATGTCTTCATTCCCCCGACAGTTTTTTAATGTCTTAAAAGACAAATGATAAGGTTTTGAAAATGACATTGACATCCTACTTGTCTGACCATTTTGACCTTATTTATGGCTGGCAGACAGTGATGCCCACAATAGGCCTAAATACTCCTAGCCAAAAATGTATTTTTGTCGTAGGACAGAACGTTCTCATTGTTGGATTACTGGCAATGTATGAATCAAACGTTAGCATGTGGGATTTTGTTACCTGCCTGTGATAATTTTGAGCCCTACAGGTGACCCCCCTTACTCCCAAGTTCTAGAAAATTCTTCGCGTCGGATCTAACTTTAGCTGTCAGACTTTTGTGTTCTATGATGGTCATCCATGAAGGCCTCAGTAGAGTACATTTGTAAGAAACTGAACATTACATTACCCAAGAGCACATAGTGAAGTAGCTTTGATGGCATCAGGTTTAATTTATTGTGAAATAACTTTGGACAATGGCAGTTTTTAAACCTACTTTTTCAAATTTTAAATAAGCCCTGAAAAAACTTTTGGAGGCTATGACTGGTTGAAATATGCTGGTATGGATGCCTAGATCTACACCCCGAAGGCAGAAAACCCTAACTCAAACCACAAAAAATGCTAATCCAACCCTTAACCATAAACCTAACTCTAACCTCTTTTTTCAGTTTGTAAAAAGTGTCATGATGTAACAAAATCATAACCATCTTATGTCAAGAAGCCTAAATAGTGTTTGGAATAGGATAGGCTTAGAGGGCAGTGACAGAAAAACAAGCATTGCATCTGTAGGGCCTATTTATTATAGTCAGCTGGTGTAGCCACTGTTAACTCTGAGGCTCTTATAAAACATGAAGCTAAATTACCAGAGTATTGTGCTTATATGTAAATGTTTATTGATGCATGTATTTAAAGTTTGATATAATAATAGGATTATTATAGTGCATTTCCCCACATGGAGGCAAGCTCAGTGTGCTTTACAAGAGACAAGGAGCATTAGGTAATAATGCCATGTGACAGAGAAGGGCATCACAATCAGGTAAACATACACCTGTGCACCGTGAACATTGCTAAAAACATGAATGGGGGCAGAGAGGATAGGTGGAGAAAGTCACAGTAAACTAGTTGCTGTGTGTATTTCTGCACATTTTAACTCCAGACCAGGAGCCTTGTAGGGTTCCCACTGAGAGACAGAGACAGGCCATTCCAAATACAGAGAAAGAGAATTAGTGATGGCCAAACTTCTCCATCTGATAAGCCACACAGTGAGAAAACCAGCATAGGTAGAGCAAACTGACCTGCCAGACTTGTAGGGCAATGCAATAGCAAAGTATGGCTATCTTGAATGCATTTTAAGCCTGAACTGGTGGCCAGTGCAGATTGCACAGAAGTGGTGTTACAGGATAGCTTTCCACTTGCAGAATACAATGCAAGCAGCATAGTTCTGAGCTTTCTGGAGCTTGTCAAGCAGTGGGATGAACAAACAATTATGATAACCGAGCCTGGACAGTACAAATGCTGACATAAGTCACTTGGTGGAAGCAACAGAGAGATGTCTAGCGCAGCTAATCCTAAGGACAGGGTTCGCAAGGTCCTTACCTATCTGTACACATCCTTACGTAGTTTCGCGGATTTTAGTATTGACTATCAAAACAATGCCATGAAAGTGTTTTTTCGGGATAACTGGCTGAAGGAAAAAAATAAAGACTGGTCATTAAAAGATAAACATTGTGCACGATGTGCTGCGTGTGAAGTTTCTTTGAATCTTTCAAAAGGTCTTCTCTTTATTGAACCAGAACCTTGATCTTCTAGAACTGTGCATGTTTCTCTTTTTATCTCTCTCTTTCTGTGTGAGAGAGAGATGAACATACTTTTGTATTACAACAAAGGATGCCTTTCAGCTCTTGCAATTATTATTTCTTACATTTCTAGGAAACTTGGAACGTTAACAGTCTATGTTATCAGTGCGTTAAAGAACCTTTTGAAGTTATCTAAATATGGCAGATAGGCATCAAAATTAACTCTTTGATTATAACTAGAATAGTAATATTTCAGAACATAAAAAAGACCAAAGATTCATTCTTAAGTAATACATCTTTTCGACCGTACATGAGAAAAACTTAAGCATCGGTAACTGTCACTTAAGTCCTTACACATGCATGAAAGGTCCTTACTTGGCTCCACCCCTGATCCCTGGGAACCCTGTAAGGAGTTCACAAAAAATGGACTTGAGTAACATGATTCTAGAAAGACAATGATGTGTTGAAAATGACCCCAAGGTTCCTGACAAACTGGGGAAGAGTAATCAGTAATTTGCTGAGTGCTTGTCAACAGTCTGTAGAGTTTGGCAAGTTCAGTAGGCAGTATGACTAATTTGTTTTTTGTTTACAATCAGCAGTATCTGACATGTTTGCAGGATATGTATCTCCTGTCCATGTTCATATTAATGTCATGTTGAATGTACAGGCCAGCACCTGCCCCAAGTAGGCCAATGTCCACCATGCCTGCTCATCCCCCTCCTGCTGCTCCTCCAGCACCAATGCAGGCTGCCCCCCGCCAGCCAGGCATGTTTGCACAAATGGCTACAACTGCAGCGGGAGTAGCTGTTGGATCTGCAGTGGTAAGTTATCTAATTTTTACAAATTCCAGATTTCTGTTTGTGCACAGTGTACAGATCAACACTTAATAGATGGAATAATACTTGTTAATGCATGCGTTTGTTTGTTGTTGTTTTTTTTTGGGGGGGGGGGTTTTGTTTGTTTGTTGTTGTTTTTTTGAAGAGTGTAGTAAAATTATTAGCTTTGTATATTGCTCTTAAGGATGCATTTTGAGGGTGATAGATTGCCCAGATTTATCCTTTGTTTGCTTTTCTTTCTGGTAGAACTAATTTGAAAGCTAACCTGACTGCAGAGTTATTTTCAAGTAACTGGGTATGAAAAGATTCAAGTCAGTTCCCCAAATCTGAGTGAATAATTATGTCCCATTCACAAGATACAGGCCTCTAATCGTTAGTTGTATCTTGATTTTTGTTTTGTTTTATTTTTTGCAGTATCACATACATATAAATTGGCTTGATATTATGGCAATACAGCTTGAAGTTTTTGTTTTGTTTCGTTTTGAGTGATGCAAGTGATACATTTTTTCTACCTGCAATGAGAGCAGTTTTGCAATATCCTGTAAAAATTCTTGGTTTTATCTGCAAGGCAGAAAAAGTACAAATCAGTTTATATATGTCTATAGTATATTAGATTATATTACTCTTTCTTCACAAAACAGAAAAGCTTTACTAGCATCATTTTTATGTGTCTAAAACTCATTGAGATTCACTATGATTAGAAATGACAAAACAATTTTTTATAGTTCAATATTTTTTATGCAGTGAGACCTTCAACTTAGTTCATTTACTGCTTTGCACTCTAACTCATTAATGCTGAGTAAAATATTGATTTTATGCAGACATCTAAAAAATATATATGTATAATACATTTAAGGACAACTGGGGTTAACCGTTAAATATTTGAGCAATTTATCTTATAGTACTAGTTCTTTATTAAAAGTGAGCACGCATTAAGTGTTCACACAACTGTTTACTCATATTTTGCATGCTGGTTTAAATTTATTTAATGTGAAATATGGCATGGTGCTATTAGGGTCACACGCTTGGAGCGGCCATGACAGGTGGTCTGGGCGGCGGATCACAGCCAGCAGCACCTCAGCCTGCCCCACAGCCCGTTCAGCAGCAGCAGTACAATCAGTACAATCCATGCCAACAGCAGCTGCAACAGTTCCTAGACTGCACCCAAACCCAGGCCGACATCTCCCTCTGTTCTGGATTTAATGAGGCACTTCGGCAGTGCAAGATTCAGTATGGTAAGGACTTTGTGTAGTGGGCAATGTGTTGTCCACACTGAATATTCATGGTGGATGTATGTACTGCATTTCTAAAAAACGTTTTTCAGAAATTGATATTCGTTGAATCTTAATAGTCTCTTGAAAACTTAAACAGTAGGCTTGAAGCGTTCTCGAAGGTCTTTTCACCATCTCCACCATAAATTTAAAGGAATGTGTGAAAACCTATGGTCTTGGATGCTTGTTCATAGCTTTTATTGCTGGGGTGGCTACCATCTTTCTTGGATTTAGCTTTTTTAACTCTTAAAAGATGGCAACAAATAAAAAAAACTACAATAAGGAATTTAACAAAATCAAAAACTTTTTAAAGCTGATGAGCGGCTCCAGAAAAGTGGTCTTTGGGTGACCTGGTCAAAGTTGAGATAACATCAAATTTTGATAATTGTAATAATGCAAAAGGATCACATGTTTTTGTCAAAAAGCATGTTTTGATGCTTCATGAATTCATTTTTCACATATACCCTCATTGATTTCTTTCAAAGCCTCACACTGATACTGAAAATGCTTCTATATGTACATGATGCTCATGCAATGCCCAACATGTTGTATAGTGTTGAAATCCTCATTCTCTCCCTTTAACTCACTATTTGAGTGAATGGCCTAAACTTTACGTATAAATTGACAAACACCTTATAAATAGTTTTCAAGCTGTTTTCAAGTTTCCCCAATCACCTTTTAGCAAATCCTTCATGACCATGGATATGATATCATTGACCATGATAGCTTTTGGTTAAAATTTTGAAATGTGATCTAATACCCCAAGCAGTAAGCACTACCACTGTCAACGAAATAGCTGTTATTTCTTCTTTCCAACTCCGCTGTGATTGATGAATAATTTCTTATGTGAATGAAAAGAATAAATCTTGGTGGGATGAAATAGTTTCAGAAGTTGCAGAGTCGAAATGCAGTGACTACACAGCAAAATAAAAACCATGTACCGAAATGATATCGCCATGATGTGCAAATAACGACTTCCACAAATGCTTTCATTTCTGTTCCTGGCTGTCCCCACCACCACCCCTCCCCACACACACAAAACTTCTTTTACAACATAATCTTTTCTGAGGCTTTTTACCACATCTGTATTCGCAACAGAATGAATTATAAGTTTTCAATGGTTTTTTTATTTGCCACACTCATTAGTTCCTGATGACATGGAAATGTAACATCAATGTCAGGTATAGCGTGGAGCCACTGAAAGTTTCGGTAAAGTTATGCAGTGATGAAAAAGAAAAATGTCATCCTCTTAGTAATGTGATGATGAACAACAAATCATTAAAATAAGCAAGTTTGCATGAAATCCTAAGTGAAACAGGGGTTAATCTAATGTAGACAAGCAGATCATTAGGCTATACCTTAAGCGAAGTAGCAGAGAGTAGAAAGAAAAGGAAGACAGAAAAGCTAATAGTTTCAGAGCAAGAAAGCTGGCATACTAGACTAAAAATGACATGGTAGGATGCTCAGTGCAGCTTATAAATATTACCAGACTTTTTTATGAATTGATCTGCTACAAATTGTTTACATTTTAAATCCTCCACTTGCTGTTTTTGACTGCTGGTGCTTGCATGCAAAAAATCTCAAAATAGGCTTGTGCTACAGCATTAAAAATTTAGTTTTATTTAGAAATGCTTAAACTTAAGAATGATGAAAGGATATTCTGGTATGAACATTATTTTTGTTGAAATTAATATTTGGAAGAAAAAAATTCTCCATTTGCCAAGTTCACAAGGGTGGGAGAGGTGGGTACCACACTTAACTGCTTAAATTTCCTAGACCTCCTGAGATATCAGTAAGCTCTTCAGTCATCATTTCGATCAGTGTCATTTTTACAAAAACCCCAAGCATTTTGGTATATGGCATGATAATGTTGATTACAGTTTTTTTCTAGCTATTTTATCAGTCTGTAATAAAGAATAACCCTTAGAGATTTTAATTTTGGGAGTATCTTCCTGAACTTGTTACAGTCAGGTAAAAATATCCCAATATGATTATAACTCTGTAACTGAGCACATCACTGTTTTCAGCATGTTTTTTAGCTGATTATTGTTTTTAGGTAACTACAGCTAACAGGCAGTTGAGTTGTATCTTGTTTGAGAACTGAAAGTAACAGCTCCATGTTCTTTTTAGTCATTTATTTCCTTTTAACGGGAAAGGATTTCAAGGGAAGTAACTAGGGAAATAAAGAAACTGGCTTTTGAATGTAGCAGTTATTTGTGATCAAGTGTTCTCAAGTTTAAAAAAAAAAATCTAATTACTGCAAAGCCCTCCTTTTCTGCATCATGGTGTGCACCCTGTCTCAAATATAGTGTCACAGCCCTGGGTTTGTATTAAAACTCTCATACATTTGAAAAATAAAACAGCCAGCAGATTTTGTGGACTAGTTGTAATGAAAATATTCATCACTGGAGGAAAAATGACATTTAACAGATAACCAGCAAAACATTTTCCTGCTCAATTTTCAGGTATTAATCCATGACCGCAGCCAGTTCCTATAGAGATGTGGACAGCGAGAGTCAGTCCAGTTGCAGCCTGAAGTTTCACTCATGGCTCTTGTCATCTGAAGCAGTTCCCCCGAGATGAAAGAGCTTTGAACTTTTTCAAACAGATGTGTATTGTGCTACGCAAATCATTCAGTCCTAGGAAGGAGACACTTGGATTTTATATGGATACACGTGTACTGCAAGTTTTGCTCGAGTAGTTTCTGGTCCTCAGGTTGATTTCAGGTGTTTTCAATAAACGTAATAAGCCATAAATGTTTGAGTTGGGCTCTTTTTCATCGTTTTTAACAAATGTACTGCAGTCATTGAGTAGCTAATCATTTCATTTCTGCATCTAATTGATGCTTTTTTTTTAAGTGATCATCTTGGCATGCCATTTGTCACTCTTTTTGGTATAATAAACAAGATGGGTCTGTTTATAGAACAAACATCTTTACTTGCCACAATTAGAAACTAAGCACTATATACAAATGTGACTTTATATCTTTTAAAAACAATCGCAAAACCTCTAAACTGATGCACAAATTTGCACAATACAGTTGAGCAATACATTTTCAGTGACTAGGAATTAGAAGTCAACTCTTTATATACCAAAGTGAAGAATCTATCAAAGTACTTCTTATGTTAAGACATTAGATCTAAAAATTGTCATTTTGAAATTTATGTATAATATACTTTAACATCCTTTCACAGAGGCACGTCTTGTGATTGTCCCACATTCAAATCACCATGGTAATTTAGTGAAAGTCCAATCAGAACGATTAATAAATATACCTGTAAAAGCATGTCACTGATCTCTTTCATTAGGTTTTTTTTCACATGAGAAATGCATCGAATTAAAAACCCCACAGAAGCTGTTTCAACAATGTTTACAAAGTGTATAACTGAGTGTGTGCATGACTGGTCTTGCATGCATGGCTGCTCATGCACACTCCAAAAATGATAAAGTAACAAAGCACAGATGCCAAGACGTATCCAGTTCATGACGGTAAACGTACATCCTTGTGGTTTTTTCTTCAGATGCTCCTTTATACCGTGTTGGTCGAAAAATCCTTTACAAATCAACTTGTACAAAGTTTCGCTGAAAAAAAGGATAATTCAAGAAATACCTGTTATTTGCAGTGTTTTGAGTATCAATAACAGCATGTGAGAACAGGGCTACAAAAAAAAGCAAACCTGAAAATAGGTGAGGGTTCAGGGGACCTGTAAAGCTGGTCAATTGGTGAAACCTCTTGTATGGGTGGGGGTGGGGGATAATGCTCCCAAAAGAAGAAACTGAAGAAATACTTTAGGGCCATGTCTCATCTCACCGTGGGTTATGATGCGAGATATACGCATTATTTCAACAGAAAACACAGCCAAGCCCACTCTCAAGTCAAGAATTTATTTTTTGTGTTTAACACCGTGCCAGCTACTAAGGCTATATCACAGCGAGAAAAGTAATCTTGCTTTAAAATGTTTAGGGACAAACCCCTAAGTGACATAAACATAACATCTTAACAAACCAACACAAAAAGCAGGAACAACATAAAAGAGTGAGTAACGTAAATATGAGTGTTTTGGCCTAGAAGCCACCAACATACCAAAAACCAAAGATGATCAAGGTATAAAAAAGCTTAATTCTTGTGGTAAAGCCCTATCCTTAAAAATGTAAAAATAGCTGCCGATGGGACGGACCTAAACAAAGAAAACAAGGAGCCTGCAGTAAAATAAAACTGCTGGCGGATACTCTGGAGTTCGGGACAAGTAATTAAAACATGTACAACATTAAAAATTCCTTGACACCAAGGACAAACTGGCGGTGGTTCACCTCGTAAAAGGTGCAACTGCGTGGCATAGGTGTGTCCTAGTCTTAGTCTGGAAAGAACTACCTCCTACCGCCGCACAGGACGGCATGAAGGCAAGCGGTGTGAACGAGAGGGAAGGGTGGCATGTAACTTATTTTGACCCAGAGTCTCCCAGTGGCAATGCCACAAGGACTGAACATAGGCTGAGAGGATAGATTTACAGTCTGTTGATACTATCGAGTGTAGTTTACAAGGAGACTGACATGCAGTCTTGGCGGCCTGGTCCGCTCGAACATAACCTGGGATACCAGCATGGCCAGGAGCCCAAGTGAAAACTTTTTTCCGTTTGACTAGAGCTGCATGGATAGTGTGAATCTGAACTACAAAGGGGTGGTCAGAACTTTAATTAGGGCTTGGAGAGCAGATGAAGAGTCTGAGATAGGAAAGTTTTGCTCCGAAGAGCGGTAAACATGCTGCAAGGCTAGCAAGATGGCGTGAAGTTCCGCAGAGAAAATAGAGCAGCCATCCGCAAGTTGGGAAGAAGAGGCCTGTTGCGGCTGGCAGGACGGAACTGCTGCCACAGCTACAGGGCCGCTGTTTGGAAATTTGGAGCCATCTGTAAAGACAGAACAGAATCCAGGATAGTCAGACAGAAGCTCTTGAAAGCGCGGGAGAAAGATGAGGTCACAACTGTCACCTTTTTTGAAAGCTGAAAGATCGAGATGGATCTCTGGAACGGGAAGAGTCCAAGGAGGAGCTGGTAAGAGAGGGAGAGTCTCTACCTGCTGAATATCCATTCTGGCTGCTTGTAGGTGAGGTGCAACACGGAGTGATACTGGTTTTTGCTCCTTGGTATGAATGGCATACAGGGCAGCACGCTGAGGTCCGAAAGCAGCAGGGTTTACAGGATGAGCTTTTACACGACAGACATAGGACAGCATGAGTTTCAGACGACGGAGAAAAAGTGGAGGCTCACCAGCTTCTGCGTACAAACATTGTACAGGAGTGGTGCGGAAGACACCCAAACAGATGCGGAGCCCTTGATGGTGAATAGGATCAAGAATTTTGAGATCGGACTCTCGAGTTTAGCCATAGATGATGGATCCATAGTCTAGCTTGGACCGGACCAGGGCACGGTGCAAGCGAAGCAGGACCATGCAGTCCCCCCCCCCCCAGCTGACATGGCCAACTACTCTAAGAACATCCAAGGCTTTCTGACATGATAGGCGTAAAGATTTGATGTGGGAAAGAAAGGATAGTTTTCAGTCTAAGATGACCCCATCTCAAGTCAAGTAGGACCAAGCTATGATTGCAGAGTTTATTCATATTTTTGTTTTTTGATTCAAGAATCACTATTTGAAAGACTGGAAGGTAGGTCAGCTGAGTACTATCACGGACAACTTTTGTGTTGCTCATGTTAGCAAGCATTTATGGTGCGATTCTAACTGTATCCCCCCTTAAACATAGCTCCTTTGCTCAGAGAAATATCTTTGAAACAACTTTGATGTAGGGTAGACGCCTGGCAGTAGTAAGTTATGTGCATAGCAAGTGCTGGGCAGTCCTATGCAAATTACTCGTCATGTGTTCCACTGTCTTCACTCTTTACTTTCCCATAACTAACGCTTTTCTAGTATTGGACAAGAGTTACGTCCCTTCACCTTACTATCAGTAACCATGAAGAGTTAGCTAAACATGATTCTATAAGGGATATTGGCCAGACAAATAAAGAGATATAGAAGAAGAGAATGGGTTCACAGCAGAGAATGGGGTGAATACATAATTAGAACACAAACTGTAAAACAGCCAGTTACGACAAACTCTATTTCCTCACCTGAAGCAAACTCTGCACATATCTGTCTGTAAACCCAGGGATCACTGCAAGGTCGGCAAACTACGACAGAAATGACAACATTCTGTTAACACATGTATTCCTATCAGATGAACACATTCTTCAAGATTTTGATGTTTCTATTACCCTAAATCTTTGTTTAGTGGCAACTTCTTGGACTTGTCAATAATGCATGTGCAGAAAACAAAGCTGGCTTTATTACCAATACCATTCTGTACTAAATAAAGCCCTAGTTATAAGACTACTTTATCCATGGGCCGCTGTAGTCGGGGACTACCACAGTCTGTACCAAATAAAGCCCTAGTTATAGGACTACTTGATCCACAGACTGCTGTAGCCAGGGACTAACTGCATTCAAGAACTACTTTCTTCATCCACCTTGCAGGAATTTCTCCCTCTGGCTACAAAGAGCAAGAAAACAGTCTTACGGATGTAAATGGTCCATTTTTCAGGCGCCACTCAAAAATGAGCCGTGCTCGTTTGGTACCAACTGTGTGTAATTCCTGCAGTCTTTTAACAGGTCCTGTGTTAAGGATTTCCAGAAATTCTTCATCTGTACATAAAAATAGAACAGAAGTTTGCACAACTGTAATGCAAGGCATTTTCAGTCTGAGTTATTGCTCAATATTAAGATTGCTGCTATAGGTATAACTCTAATCCAAACACTTTAAACAATCTCAACAACTGAGAGAGTTGTAAACCTTTCTACTCTGCTGATGGTGTTCTCTTATTACCCACTGACTACCAAGGTCCAGCACTCTTTTCTGGTTTTAACTGCTTCGTCTGAACAGGCAAGCTCTAGCTGTCACACACTTTAGCCATTCTGGCCTGCTGCACAAGGAGAGTAAACTATCGCTAGCACAGCTGTGGATGTCTGTTGTAAACTTCCATACAAATACACAGCCTTTTTGGCAATGAAGATTAGTGCAGACAACTTGGCAGAGCACAAAACCTATTGATATGTATCAGGATTCTGGCATGTTTAAGCAGTCTGACATTATATCTGAATCAGTGCTAATATGTCTCAGCCTGGATATCTGCCTATAGGCTTGAGATTGTTATGTCTGTCGACCGAGGCCAGAAATGAACCAAGCTTTAACTTGTAAAGGATGATTGATAAGCAGCCAAATCCACCTAACATCAACAGGCAGACTGTGTCTCAGGTCTCACTGAACTCTATTAACATGCCAATCTTAACCTGGTATAGACAACTGGGCTTGTTTATAAATGTGCTTGACACAGCCTAGTCCATCCACTTCATGGAGCAAGACTGTTCTTTATCAAAATGCCTTCCTCCATTTAAAATCACATGAAAAAACAATATTTTGTCTAATTCTACTGAAATGTGTCAAACTATTAAAAAGGATTTTATAGACAAGGTAATCTGGGGTTGAATACTTTTAATCAACAACATGGATACAAACATGCAATACTGTTAAGCAGTAGCTTGGGCTAACTAGTGGAAGATAAGACCCTACAGTACACAACAACAAGCTCAAGGAATTACTTTGCTTCTGCTGCCGATCTTGAAATTCACTGAGACTCTTCCTGATTTTGTCGGGCGTTAGACAATCTGAAAAGACAAGAAATGACCAGATTTGGATAAATTAAACAATCTTCTTAATGGGGAACAAAGTTTAAAAAATGGTCTTTTCCAAGTAATAGCTACTGTTCTATTTGATTTTCAATTACACAGTGCTTGATGACATAAATTCAAATGGAAAAAAAAACCTTCACTAACAGGCTTGCTACTATAATGCACTCCCTTGAGCGGCAGAACAACAATGTACTGTTGGCTGTCGCCCTACAACTGTTTTCCAACCAGCTTGGTGAAATAGCATAGTCTGGATCCTTACACAATGTCATGAAAAGTGTGTTTATATGGGGATGGGGAAACAAAACCTTTACCTTTCCTCTGTCTCGATGAAGCTGAAGCTGTGGACTTGAAGCCTTTTTTAAATAAGACTGGTGAAGGAGAAAACAATACACTGCAGCTCAGGGTACTCTCTGTCTTTCTTTCCTCCTGACTTGTGGATTCATTCAGACTCTGAGTGTTGGTTTGGTCTGAAAGACAGGTATGTAATCCTCGATATTGTTGCACGCAACATATCAGTTAAGATGCAATACTTGTCCTTGTGTATGGAATATATCAGTAAAGACAGGTATGCAGTACTTGTTATTGGTGTATGCAACACATTAGTAAAAAGACAGGTGATCAAGACAGTAAAAATAGTAAATGATTGAGAAAGCTGTAGCCCAATGGCTGTAGGCTAACCTAATTGTTAACTCTTTGCTGTGGCAAGGAGAGTTTTATAGCCGAGTGCATGTGAGCCTTGAACCAGTAGCCCAATGCTCTGCAATCACGTACAATACCAGGCTACAGAGCTTCCCCATTATAGAATAAATGTGTATACATTGCACTCTTCATTTATTTGAGTAACATAAATTTTCCACAAAACCAAAAAAATTTAACAGATTATTCACTAAAAATAAAAAAATTCCAATAACACAGAGAGATTAATCTTAAAATATGATTTACAGAAGCCCTCAGATGATGTTCTTTTGATCCATCTAGAGATTTTTTAATCAGTTAAATTGTCAATCTTGTGTAAACAATGAACTACTTAGTTAAGTGGTGTCTTGACGATCCAGAAGCTGACATTCAACCATTTCCATCTGTTGGTAATTCTTCATACAGGATACAGAAGATAGTTTACCTCTCAGAATTAGTTTGTCAATGGGAGGTACTCGTGCAACAGGTTTGCAATGCACCTTGTGTGGCTGGCCAGAAGTGGTGCTAACATTAGATGACTCATGCTGCCTGACCAGCTGCTGCTGCTGCTGAAGTTGGTGAAGCTGTGACTTCACTACCTTCAGCTCATGCTGCAGGTCCTTCAAGGCAATTAACTCCAGGTGTTCATGTGCAGGCTGGAACAGCCCCTGGGGCAAGAGGCTCTCTGCTTGCTGCTTATGCCGAATGGTGGTTCCCTCCACCTGCTCATACTGCCCTCTTGCCAGCCTTTTCATGGAATTCAAATAATAAAAATAATACAGAAACACACTATAGCTTCATTCAACTTTATATGAAGCTGACCAGAGTGTTCTGTAACTGGCAGTACCGTTTTTTTAACAAAGCAAACACAAAGGGTCAGAACATCTGATGGTCACTTACACTTCTCAAATGTAAAGTTTTGCTGTGGGTTTGCTAAGGACCATATGAACAAAATGAACTATGACATGAGGCAAGTTTCAGGCCATTTAACTGAAGTGACCAGCTACATTCAGCAGCCACTGATGTGTCCAGCAGTGCATGCGAAGTTTTTTTTTCTCATTTAAAGCAAAATATTAACAAAAACATTAAGCATTAACAAAAATGTTAGGCAAATGTAGACCTGACTTTTGCATGGGTGTGTGCACGTGGATGTGTGCACATGCTACCACAAAAGCACAAACACACAAGTTTGAAGGTTTCACCTCACCTCAAGGAAGAGCCTGTATCTGTCACAGAAGGATTGAGACTTGAGTGAGATGTACTTGTACTCAGCTTCACTTGTTTTTTTGGTACTGGTCCAAAATCTGAAGCTGATTTACTGCGTTTCAAGGCTTTTGGTTTCTCTGCAAAAACAAAAAACAAAAAAAAAATTTAGGCCAAAAAGAACAACTGACTTAGTTATACTCAAAGTTTACTTAATGAGTACTCAATGGCAAGTGGTCACATTTTTAAAAAATACCATTTTTGGTAGTAAAATTTATTTCTTGCAGTACTTACCAGATCACTATGTGGAGATCACTCTACTAGATACCTCTTGATTCCAGCTGTCCACTCCCAAATGCCCAGAAATGACCAATCAGTGACAAGGGAGGACACAAACCAACTTACCCCATATCCCTTCCTGTTTGGTTAGTGAATTCACCTCTCCAGTTTTTCCCTGAACTCAAAAAGAGATCCACGGGAGGTGGCAGAAGGGAGTGTAGCTGTCATGTCATCTGGTAAGTACTCCTTGACACAAATGTTACTACCAAAACTGGTATTTCTTCTTCATGCTGTACCAGATGGCAAGACTTTATGAAGGATAAATAACAGGTGAAGGAAGTAGTTGCCTAGAAGAAAGTTTTGGGTTGTATTGAAAAATCTTACTAACCAAATGCAAATATATTGCAAAAGTGGACTTCTTGTACAATGTACACCAAAGTAAAGAAAAGTGAGTAAACATTTAGGATATTAAAAAGAAAAAGCCAAAGGAATCACAGAAGTTGAAATATCTTTAAGTTAATTATGAACAATATTTGTTAGCCTGGTCTGCTAAACGCCAATGATCAACATTACAAACAAGGAACTTCCATGTCTTTATCACAAACAGTGGTTGCATTGTTTGGAGAAATAAAACTATTTTATTTTCTTCCACTTTCTTTTCACCAGAGGCAACAAAAGAGTCATTCTTTAAGTAAAAACTTTCAGATTCAGCATCCGCTGAGTAAAAACTTTCAGATTCAGTATCCTCTGAGTAAAAACTTTCAGATTCAGCATCCTCTGAGTAAAAACTTTCAGATTCAGTAATTGATTGCAATCAAATGACTGGACTTCGCACGACAACACCACTGCCCACTGCCTACCCTGTGTCACAGCTGCTGCAAGTTTTTAACAATTATTTCACCAGAAGATATCAGACAGTTGATCATCTTTAGACTCCATGTCGGCGCTTGACAGCATCTCCTGTGATGTCCTCCCAGGATGCTCTCTGACCAAGTTTCCGCCAGTCTCTGAGGCCGATGTGAAAGCTGTTATTCTAAAAGCTAAACCAACAACTTGCGAGTTAGATCCACTGCCCACAAGCCTTCTGCTTGAGTGTCTAGATACTCTACTTCCTTCCATCACACATATTGTAAATGTCAGCCTGTCGTCAGGTGTTTTCCCATCTTTGTTCAAAAATGCGTTGATGAGGCCACTTCTTAAGAAATCCATGCTCGATGTCAATGTGATGAACAACTACCGCCCAGTCTCCAACTTGTCTTTTCTCTCTAAGATCATAGAGAAAATAGTTTTGACACAGCTCTGGGCCTACTTACAAGACCACCATCTTATCCCACAAGCTCAGTCGGCATATAGACCTTTCCACAGCACTGAGACCACTCTTATTAAAGTAATGACAGACATATTATCTGCCCTTGACAGTGGTGATGTTTCTCCCTTAACTCTGTTAGACCTGTTTGCTGCATTCGACACAATAGACCACTCTCTGCTCCTTCATACACTCCATACCCTCTACACAATTCCTGGACAACTCCTATCTCACTGATAGGACCCAGACTGTGGTAGTTGACAGTCAAACATCTCGCCCTGCTCCACCTCTCTGTGGTGTTCCTCAAGGCTCAGTGCTTGGCCCAGTTCTGTTTATCCTGTACACTAAACCACTTTCATCATGCATCCAGTCTCACCAGGTTTCTCATCAATCCTATGCTGACGACACGCAGCTTTACTGTTCTACTCCACTGGCTGAGTCTCACTCTGCTATTAGCTCACTAGAAGCTTGTATTAGCGATGTCAAGGGCTGGATGGTAAAACACAAGCTTAAACTAAACGATGATAAAACAGAAGCCCTCTTGTGCTACCGAAGAAGACATCAACCTTCGCTCATCAGTCTGCCCAGTCAGTCACATGAAGGTGGGCGAAACCAACATCACCTTCACATCATCCGTTAGGAATGTCACGGATCGACCTGTGATAGTAAGGGAGGAACTAGAGTTAGCTCCCTGCTGGGTTGTAAGGCAGGGCTAGTTTCTCCTTTACGCGAAAATATGAATGTGAGAATGAGAGTTAGTCCCCTTTAGATATTAAGAAGCAATACTAGTCCCCCTTGAATGAGATTAGAGGAATGTGAGTATGGTTCATAGTGCGACTGAGTAAAGTAGTCACAGATTTCCTGTAAGGCAACTGAGTTGATTGGATTTTGATTCCCCGACCTAACGTCCTAGTGTAAGGACATAGGAGATTGTTCTGTGTGAAAGAGATAGGGGAGAAAATCTAATTCCTTGCAGCGACAAGGTATGGAGTGTTTTTATTATTGATGGTTCTTAGAAAGAAGTGTGATAGTGTGGATGTATAATATAAAGTGATTATTGAGAAGAGGTATAGAAGTTTTAATGGGAAACATATTGTATCAGTTAAAATTGGTGTGTGGATTTCAGGAATTAATTGGGGAGAAAAGCAAGGAGTTTTTGGAGGCCAGGAGATTTGGGAGTGGATACCGTCTACGTACCTGCCCAGACAGTACGAGACGAGGAGTATTGGAGCAGAGGGTCCGCAACATTCTGTGTGAATTTCGACCTGAGTATCCTGTCGTCTGCGATCAGTTTGTCCTACGACTAAGGAGTATATCTTCGTCAACGTTCTGTGCACATCAATTACGGCAAAGGAATATATGGTCGTCAACGGCTGTGTGCATCGCGGCCAAGAAGCATTTTGTCTTCCGCATGCCCAGTGCATCTTATCAAGGGAGATAATTTCTAGGATAGTGTATGTGGGGGAGTGGATGAATTCGGACCGGACTGAATAGTTAGTGTGTTTTGATCATTCTTGGGTCTCAATACGAACATCATCGTTAGACGTTGGTATTTCTTATTTTGATCACCTTTTGAAGAAACTGTGTGGACTTGAACATTTGCGAGATTTTGATTAATGGAGAGAAGAGTGGTTTGTTGGGGTTGATTGTTTGGAAGGTTGGGGTTTGGGATATTTATGATACTGACATTTTGATTCATGCTTGTTGGTATATACTGATTATATCCACTTGTATATTGGAGGTGTTGAATTGTATGGTTATTCTATACAGATATATAAATTAGACACCCAGAAATTACACACCATTAGTAACCCACGAACAGAGCTTGGTATTGTGTTGTGTGAAAGAACACGTGTGGAACGCCGTGCGGTCAGTGTGTGGTGTCTGTGACCTGTCTTCACGTTGCGTATCCCTAACAAGGAATCTGGGATTTATTGTCACTGTAGACATGACCCTTGGTAAACATGTTACAGCTGTCTGTCAGTCTGCCTATTATGAGCTCTGTAAGATAAGTGCCATTACTTTCTCTCTACACGCGCTACCAACACTCTTGTCTGTGTGTTTGTTCTTTCTCGACTTGACTACTGCAACTCCTTGCTGGCAGGCTGCCACTCATACATCATTTAGAGACTCCAGAAAGTACAGAACTCCGCTGCACGTCTAGTGGTTAGAGCCACGAAACGGGACCATGTCACTCCTCTCCTTCGTTTTCTACACTGGCTACCCATTCGTTCGCATTCAGTACAAACTGTCTGTGCTGTTTTAATTTCTTTGCAAACTCTTGTCCTATTTCTCTGAACTTCTCATCCCTTACGTTCTGGCCAGACAACTCCACTCTTCCTCTGATGACCGTATCCTAACTGTTCCTGTTACCAGAGCAACAACGTATGGTCACAGGATTTTGACTACTGTGCAGCAAAACAATGGAACTCTCTTCCTTTCCATATCCGCCACCTTCCTACAACTGAATCCTTCAAATCTGCACTGAAAACGCACCTCTTCCTTGAGCATTACTCCTAACATAGTCCACACAATGATCGTCCTTATTACGTTCTCCCCTTCCGCTCTTGCTACTTGTCTACCCATCTTTCTCTGCAGAATCGCTATATTCTCTGTTTCTGTTACTTGGCGCCTTTTTGTGTTTTCTTTGTTTTCTGTTTGTCATCAGTACTGTCGTTTATTCTTCCGTCCCTCGTGTTCTATCCATGTAGTCCATGTCTCTTCTCCATTTTAAGCGCTAAGAGCATGCTCTCTATAAGTGTGAGTGTGTGCTATATAAATCTTCATTTATTATTATTATTTTCAAAATCGAGGGCCCTGTATAGTGAGAGGGGCTACATTTATAAAAGACTATCCCAGAAGCTACAGTTCAAATCTCATGTGCTCTGGTCTAGACCAGAGATTATGCCAGCAGAGCAAGAACTGGGTGAGATGGCTGATTTCCCTGTTCATTGGTCATTTCAGACCAATCAGGAGCGAAGAACTGGAATTGAGAGGTAGCTAGTAAGGTGATCCCCACATAGTCATGTCATCTTGTACAGTACGAAAAGAAAAAAATTCAAGTGTGAAACATACACAGGAATTGGCATTTGCCTATAAACATAAATTCTTTAAATGGAATATCAATTTTCTTAAATATAATGAAGGTAAAACATATCAATCAACTGCTTCTTGCATAGGAACTTGAAGTCATATCATGAAACAGAAAGACCAACAATCATGTGGGTAAATAAAAAATTACACAGATGTTTATTGACTCACCACTTGGAGGCTGGACATCAGAGATGGAAGGTAGGTTGATGTTAACCACCCTTCGGCTTTTACTGGCAAAATTGAGTGTGCAGTATGTGTCAAAATAGAATGACTCTTCAGGTGAGATGTTGGTAATCATGACAGAGTGACAGGTGCCACCGACAGAATCCTGCAAAAAGTATTCCAGCACACAAGCATTATATACATACAGATCACAGCCTGAATGTTAGATGTTAGTGGTCTTTTAATCTTACAGAGATAAAGACTAAGGGAGTAAACTCCTACAGCAGATATCGATGTTAACATGGATTGAGTGAAGGCTTTCCATGATAAAAGCACCAGCCAGGACTAAGTTCTTGACCAAGGCAGACAGCCATTTGCAGTCTGAAGAGAGGGAAGCCACCTGGCATTGACAATCTTCCAGCTGAGCTGCTTCACCAGGGTGGGAAAGAAACAAAAAAGGCAATTACCACTCTGTGCCAAGGAATCTGGTAATTCAAAGAGTGGCTCAAAGAATGGAAGCAATCACTAGGCATACTCCTTCCAAAGAAAGGAAACAGAACCATAAGCCTGATGCAAAGTGATGCTGGAAGTAATCCAGAATGGTACTGACATCACTGTTGAGGAACTGCTAGCAGTATTATTGACTGGCTTCAGATCAAGGAGGGGCACAGGTGAACAGATCTTCAACTGTCATATTCTGAAAGAAAAACATCTACAACTTCTGTAAAATCTCTTCCAAAACTTTAAAAAGGCATTTAACAGAGTCTGGTGGAGGGGCTGAGGCATGTAATGCAAAAATTCAATATCAAAGAAAGCCTCAAATAAGTCATCAGAGCCTCATACAGGAGCTCAGGGAGACCAGTACTACTCAACAACCAAGTAGGAGGCTTTGAAACTGAATGGAAATACAGTAAATACATCATGTCATTCTACACAGAAATGCTACCTTCTTTGGATGTTAATAATTAATTACTTTTGTGAGTATGCTATATTTCAGGTGAAGGAATTAATTATATAAAAGCAGTTTATGATCAAGCTTATTCAAAATCTTCAGTTGTATGTTCATGTTCCCACAGATATGTACAAATCTGAAAAATAGTTTGAATGTCAAGAAAAAGAATTTTACATTTTCAATCTCTTCTTCTGACAGATTTTCTGAAGCAGTTCTGATCTGTACAGTATGAATTCTAAACTTAACATCTGAAAGACCTAATTTTGAATGAACACCATCTGAAAAATTAGCATTGAAAGCTGAGACTAAATTAAAAAATTATGTACCCTTTAACGTTCCCCTTGCAAGTAAGAATCTTAACCCTCTTGGTTCAACATAAAAATGTAACATTACAATGACTGGCTTATAACTGAAGATTGCGAAGACAACAGTGGGTGAAGTTTGTTTTTTATTATTGCTGCTCTGAGATAAACATTAGACCAAGAAACCTATACATTTTTGGAAAAGAGAAAACTTGAACTTTGCAATAAAAAGTAATGAAAATCGCCTTGCCCATGCTACCTGGCAAAGCCACAATTGTGGCCTTTCGAACCAAGAGAATTAAGAAGCCAAGCTCTACCTTGAACACAAATCCATATTCTCCACAGTGCAAAATAACTCACCTGAAGAAGACGTGTAAGCTTGCTATTTCTGTATGGAATTCTGGGCTAAAACAGATAATGAACCAGTTGAAAACTATTAGAGAACATGCTCAGGTTTTGTTCAGATAATCAAATCAAGACAAGAGAAACTGTAAGTGAAAACACCACTTACCAGGCCACTGTTGATAGCATCAACAACCTCTCCCAAGACAAACAAGGACTTATTGATGGCTCCACTCTCCTTCAACCTATAATAAATGAAATCAGATGAGAAATTCATCTCTCCTCCTTTTCCTCTTGCTATTCCTTCCAGCTGCAGTGACTCACTCTCATACATGCATGCACACACACTAACCACTTATCTATATATATATATATCTTCTTTTCCTGTATGTCAGTAACGAAGATAATAGGTTAAAGTTATCTTCATGGTTACTAACAAAACATGAAAAGCAATGACTTTTGAATTTTTAAGAAAATCCACTTTTAAAGTCACAATAGATCTTATATACTGGGATCAGTGAGGGTATTTTGTCATTTATTCAGCACATGCGCAATACACGCTTGGTGTTGGCTGTTTGTTAGCCACTCTGTTGCATTTACTGAGACAAACAAAGGGGAAGAGATGGACGGAAAGGATCACTGTGGTGTTATAAACTGTCGCAATGGTAAATTTCAAACAGAATGTCTGAAGCTAAGCCATGCCTATAAGCTTCCCCCTTCTCCGGTCTGTGCACAGCACTTTAAAAAAAAATAAAGCTAAATGCTGACTGAATGTTACCGTAGAACACCAATCTAAATGAAAGACTCCCATTTTCTAACCTTTTCATTAAATCCATTTAGGTTAAGACCTCCCACATTATTGCAGCTTGTAACCTTTATGATCAAAAGTTCATAATGTTTCTTGTATACTGGGACCAATTTTCTAACAATTTCATTAAATCCATATAAGCTACATCATCATCATTCCTTGTTACTCCTCGAGGAGCATAGAGCCGCAACAATATAGGCTACAACACCTGCAATATTATTGCAGGTTGTAACCTAGAGCTAACCTTCAGATAAATTTATTAATATCTTCCACATTATTGTAAGCTGAACCAAATATTCAGAGATATATAAACACCTCCCATATTATTGAATATTCAGAGATATATAAACACCTCCCATATTATTGCAGCTTGTAAGATGGACCTGACTTTCAGTTAAGTTCACAAGTGGACATCAATTGCTGTGCCAAGTTTAAAATCTGACCTAAGTCAATGTGTAGTCAACGAAACCAGACTAATCAACAGTTGCAACACCATGCCAGTGTACCTGACGCCGCTGTTTCCAGTTCGCTTGTTGTCTTCAGAGCCAGCCAAGTCAATCAGGTAAATTTTGCCATGAAACACCTTGTTGTCTCTCCAAGTGTCCACCTTAAGCTGGACAATGCTGTGGCTGCGGCTGGAGCGGTCATTTAATTTGGTGGCTGCCACTGTCCTGCAATGACAACTACCATCTTGTCTCCATGGCCCTTCACAAAACACCATATTCTCTCTATAACCCCCTTTAATGCCCCTCCATTTCTCCCACTTGGCAATGTATTAATTCATTCTGACTTGGGACGACAACCTTGTAGAGTATGGCACCAATATCAACCCCTACCCTACTTATACGCCCTTCCCAAAAACACCAAATTGCAGGCTTTAACAAACAACATCCAAAAGTGTAATACTTCATTATTTCAAAAAAAAAAAAAAAAACTATGTACACTATGGTTGGGACCCTTTCATAGGCACAGGGACACAATGTCCGTCCCCAAATTCTAGGAACGAACACATAGCTGTAACTGTGCCAGTGTTAAGAAGACAATGATGACACAATCTACAATCAAGGTGTAAGACACTGTGTTGCTAGCACCTGCCTGTTATTAGATGCTGGTCCAAACAACAACGAGAACTCGCTATAACTACCAATGACCTTCTCTGTAAGTCCTGCCACAAATATGTTATGACTGCTGTCTTCTCGAATAGGCAGATCTGTTTCTTTTGGGTTCAATAAGTCTTGGACCTAGGGTAAAAATGTTGACTATTTATACTTTTAAAAAGACAAGTCAAAATGCAAGTAATCATAAAAATCTATTCTCTTTGACTGTTGTTTAGCTATGTAAGGCTCTGAAATACATCTGTGTCAGCAGCTAACAAAGTACTAACTTCTATGCATCTAGCAGCATTTAAAACATGAAATATACACTAAGAATCTCAATGTTTACAGTTACAATAAGCATGAAATATACACTAAGATTCTCAATGTTTATAGTTATAATATAAACATGAAATATACACCAAGATTCACAAACTTTATTATTATAATATAAATTTTACATTTAGCTTAGCTTTGCAATATTTAGAGTTATAATAATATAAATTATCAATACATTTATCTTTTCTTCACAATTTAAAAAAAAAATATTTTTCTGATTATCCTTATCAAGATATTCAGCTAATAATTCTGTCAATATTAAGATGATGATTGAAAATCACTACAGTCTGAAATTTGCGAAGGCATTTGTCTGGCAGCTTTTTCTACTGTAAACTCTCGCCAGGACAGTTTTCACAAATCATAATAAATGACTTCACTGTTTAATATCTTGCTGGATAAGTCAATGCTTTGGTCACACCTCATCTTTTGAAAAGGACTGTGACATAACAGCAATGCAAAATGAACTAGAAGTTTTACTATTTACTTCCAGTTTGCATTAATTCCTTCAGCATTGTGCATAAGAACAATTTAAGGCATTTGTAAGATCTTATCATGGATCGCTATGCATAACAGTAGTTTAAAGCATCTATAAGATCTTACTATGGGTCATTTTTCATGTTTACCTTCTCATTGTAGATTTCCAAGAACGAAAATGTGACCCTGTGCTTTTCACAAGGTTTGCCTTGTGGTGTGTGCAGGCTTTGGAAAAGGGTGCGAACAACTCTGGGTATCATTCCAGGGTCCTTCTCTGTGCCCAGCATTGTGTAGGTTTTGCCTGTTGACATTGAGCTAATCACATGATTTAAAGCAAGTGAGCTTGCATGGTGCACCAGTCACTCACATCAAGCAAATGGTAAGGTTA
>SMMW01000518.1:1122500-1175000 GCA_004794655.1 Marisa cornuarietis | reverse complement strand
CCTACGCAAAACTTAATATTTTGGGGAGAGAAAAGTTAACTTTATCAAAATGGTACTTACTGACATCATTGAAGGCCAGAGTCAACAGGAGTTATCAGTTCATCCTAATGAGGCGTTTCAATAACACCAAGCATCATTTCATAAGGGCGCAGGGAATTAACTGAAAACTGTGATGTTCTAAACTTGTATTGTGAGTTGAATTATTCCCTCTAATACAATATCTTTTTATGAAAACTAACGCCGTCCTCTTGAAAAAATTGCACACGTTGGTCTTTAAGGGACTCTGCAGTCGACGACACGTTTCTGATGTAGTCACTAGCGTTTTTGTTTCAATTGTGAATTTTGAAAGCTCCATTCGTTTCTATTCTTCTATATTGTACTTACTCAGTTGTCGGATCCTCAGTATACTTGCTGGACTTTTCTGAAACGTCTACGTGTGCCAGATGGTACAGTTCCTGGACATTTTGTCTCAGCAGAGTGTCTGTGACTTTAACACTCGAGAGTCAGAATCCACCGACATTCTCACTGAAGCGCTTGGGAGACTGAAGTCCCAACGATTCTTCGACAGCCAGAGAGGAGGTAACAGCAGTTTACAGCCGGCAAGTAGGCGACAACAGTTTACAGCCGGCAAGTAATAATTTGTCAGCTTCTTGCTGCGTCACTCCACTCAACACCAGCCGCTTGGGATTTTCATGTTCGATCTTTGCTGTGCATTTCTTGACTGCTACTAGGCACAAATCCTGCAGCCCACGTGAATGTCGTGCACGAGCTGAAGCCTATAATGATGTTCACTTGTGTGTGTGTGTGTGTGTGTGTGTGTGTGTGTGTGTGTGTGTGTGTGTGTGTGTGTGTGTAGCAAGGCACGTACGTGCACTTACCTTTGTCCTCTTTAGTCCCAAAGGCGTGTTTATTACCTTCATGTACGTCTTCCGGTCATATCATCCAATTCGCTAAACACATCAACTGAAACCCATGGAAGGGAAGAGGGCTTTCGTAATATTTGTTTCGTGAAAGATGAATACACGGTACTTAGACTTTATGTGTGTGAACGAGTAAAACCAAATGAAGTGGTTCCTGTCTGCTAATGTAAGAAGCACCATGTCTCCTGTCACAGCAGTATGAAGCGAGATGAGAGCTAAAAGCTTCAGAGCGGAAGCTGAATACTTCTCCGCCATCACAGAGTCGGGGATTGATTACCGCTGCCGTGGGTGGGCGAGTACAGCGTGAAGGGAGTTAAAGGGGTGAGAACTGGGCTGGAAAGGATGTAGCAATAGGTAATGACGAGCACTGTTAGACAATCAGACAGCCAGCATTAGCTAACATGCAAACATTGTTAGATAGGTTACTTTATACAACGTGCATTGTTAGAACTCTATAGGAGAGAGGAATGGTGGGATAGAAAGAAAGAGTGAGGGAGAGAAGAAAAAAGGGCTCTGTAATAGTGGGAGAGATTAAAAAAAGAGAGAAAAAGACGAAAGAAAGAAGCAAAAGGTGTTTACTGTGTGCAGTACATGTCGTTTTGAGGAGATTTTTGACAGATACGAGATGTTACCAACTTAAAGGAGTAGTGAGGTGTAGTTTTTTCTACAGAGTAGGTAAACTTTGCTGCAAAATACAATTTTCTCAAATTTGGATGTACAATGTACCCCATTTCCGTTCTCTAGGCGCATGCCTACAAACATTACCACTTACAGAAAGAGATCAAACTTGTGGTGTCACTTGTCCACAGATACGCGTACTTAACATTATGGTCCCAGTTCTTGTTTTGGATGAACTTGACACCTCACACCTATGTATCTAGTGACATGGCGTCTGTGTTGATGATCCCATTCTGTGAATGATGATGTCTGTAGGCGAGTAACTTGAAAAGAAAAGAAGGGTAGTTATCTTTATTTTAGGAAACAGTATTTAGCACCCAGCTTTTTATTTTATGTGAAATGATTCATCCCATTAAACCTTTAAAAACCGAAAGACATGACTGAGCACTGCGATGACCAATTTCCGAACATTACCTCTGGGGAAATAGGCATTTGCTTTGGCTCCATGACACTATTCAATCTTTTCTTGGAAGCGCTTTAAAAACAGAAAAAAGAAAGAAAAAAGAAAACGATGAGTGTGGTATCGGCCTTCAACAGGATTCTCCAACCTTTTAAAACTTTAAAACATCTGTTCCACGAGCGTTACTCGTTACACCAATCAACAGAGTTGTCAGTAGTTGTGGCTAAAGTCAACTGACTAGTCCGCCTGCTCGTCTTCCTCTGCAGATTTATGACACTCTCCGTCCCCACTGTTTGTTCCTCGATTCCTCTTTGTGTCTTCTATATTTGTCTTTTATTACTTGTTTTCATAGTGCTTCTCCTTCCGTCCATCGTATTCTGTCCATGTCTCCTACTTGTCTACAGTGCTGTGTGTCTGCAGTACTATTGGTGAAAACGGTCAAATCTCATAGCACCTTGCGAGCGAAGGCAACATTTGAACATTTTCAAAGAAAACTTAAAAAAACATATAATTTTTGTGCTTTGTTCTGCTTGGTATGATAAAGACAAAAACTGACCTGGTGCTGAATTATGTATGAAGTAAAGTTATGAAGAAGTGCAGGCCGTGTGTAACCAGTGCTGTGGACCGAACACAAGACGCCTCCTCTAGATTATATCAGGTCTGTGTCTGCTTCCACCTACAACATCTTGCAACTCTTTAAGCCCCGTGGTTAGAACGAGGTAACGTTACTCCTGCTTCGTGACAACTGGCTCTGGTCAAACATACAGAATGTTCTCACAAGTTCCTTGTTAGCGCCAGTCTTACTTTCGGGGTAAACGCATTTCTCAGTGTTCTCAAGGTCCAAATGTTCTCAGTGTTCTCAAGGTCCAAATGTTCTCAAGGTCCAAATGTTCTCACTGTTCTCAAGGTCCAAATGTTCTCACTGTTCTCAAGGTCCAAACGTTCTCACTGTTCTCAAGGTCCAAATGTTCTCAAGGTCCAAATGTTCTCACTGTTCTCAAGGTCCAAACGTTCTCACTGTTCTCAAGGTCCAAATGTTCTCAAGGTCCAAATGTTCTCACTGTTCTCAAGGTCCAAATGTTCTCACTGTTCTCAAGGTCCAAACGTTCTCACTGTTCTCAAGGTCCAAATGTTCTCAAGATCCAAATGTTCTCAGTGTTCTCAAGGTCCAAATGTTCTCACTGTTCTCAAGGTCACAATGTTCTTAGTGTTCTCAAGGTCCAAATGTTCTCAAGATCCAAATGTTCTCAGTGTTCTCAAGGTCCAAATGTTCTCAAGGTCCAAATGTTCTCACTGTTCTCAAGGTCCAAATGTTCTCAGTGTTCTCAAGGTCCAAATGTTCTCACTGTTCTCAAGGTCCAAATGTTCTCAAGATCCAAATGTTCTCACTGTTCTCAAGGTCCAAATGTTCTCAAGATCCAAATGTTCTCATTGTTCTCAAGGTCCAAATGTTCTCCCTGTTCTCAAGGTCCAAATGTTCTCAGTGTTCTCAAGGTCCAAATGTTCTAAAGGTCCGAATGCTCACTGTTCCCAAGGTCCAAATGTTCTCAAGGTCCAAATGTTCTCAGTGTTCTCAAGGTCCAAATGTTCTCAAGGTCCAAATGTTCGTTTCTCAAGGTCCAAATGTTCTCACTGTTCTCAAGGTCCAAATGTTCTCAAGGTCCAAATGTTCTTTTCTCAAGGTCCAAATGTTCTCACTGTTCTCAAGGTCCAAATGTTCTCAGTTTGCGAAAGCTGCGCCATCAAGGACAGCGGGTTGCAGTTTACACTTTAACACAAACTGACAAAACATTCCAGATCGCATTACCACCCATGACCAATGGCGAGAAAACAAAAGCCATCAACACGTTCTTCTGTTGAACTACTTCACCGCAAAATCTTTATTACTGGAGGTAAAATTGTCACTGGGCTAGTAAAATTGTTCTGTTAAAGTAAATCAGAGGCGAACATGAAATTGTTCAAAATTGTTAGCCCTCTGTGGGTGGGTGGGGGAGGGGTTAACATAATGTTTGCTAGAAAAAAGCGAACCTCGTTTGCAAATGAATTGACATATATTTGTAGTTTTGAAGTAAGAGCTCGGATCTTATGTTCGTCGCATGCTAGCACGTATCCTCCTTCCTGTCTCAGCCTCTCCATGCTGGTAAACGTCGACACTTTATGCTTGTCTGTGTTGCTGGCTAATATCAACAGTGATCAGGGGGTCTGAGAAACTGTTCATCCTGCTCTTGAAATAAAGTGAAATGCTATTACAGTTTCTGTCACCGTTGAACCATGTGTTACCATCTGGGGTCTTAATGTCGTACTCACTGCTCTAACATTTACTGCTCCACTTTGTCCCCAGTTCAGCGATGATCGACTTTTTCAGGGTTCATATCCCGTCTCGGGCACGCTGCTCTTTTTATGCACGTGGTACCCGTTTACAGGGCTGAGTGCTAGGCCGTGCAATAGTCTTTTAGCTGCTGGCTCGGCCGCGATGCACTAGTCTCCCTTCCCCTTTGTCCCATACTTGGTCCCGGTCACTGCCCCAACCCCCAAGTCAGCGACATTAGTCACGTGTGGGCGAAACGTGTAGGTGGGGAATCCATACGGTGCTGTTTCTTCGTCAGTCATACCGATCAGTCGGGGGTTTGGGGATTTGAGTGGACCGGAGAAGGCGGGACGATCCAAGCTCTTGCGTCCACCGAAAGGTCAGAAGGTCGGAAGGGTAGGACTCGGAAACAAAGGGAGCTGATCCATATGGTCAGAAGGCGTTCCTTGCAGAGTAAGAAGGGGATCGTTCGCTGCTGCTACAGGCTGGCGAGCGAATGGATTTTGTTGAGGGATTACGGAGGTAGCTAAGAAAAAAGTGAGTGGGTGAAGGGTTAGGAGAGGGTGGAGGGGAACAATGACGTTGGATGCCGTGTAAAGCCGACTACCGTGCGGTCATTTCCGCTAGAGGTCGTCTCGGTTCGTTGGTGTTCTGCATGCCACGTCCTACTCTTTTTTTCCTCCTCCTCCTCCTCATCATCACCACTTCTTCCTGTCAAGCAGACATATCATTATTATATGTTTCAGAGAAAAGCCCGCTTACAAGCTTCTCAGTGTTTTGGACACAAGGACACATCAGGAGCACCAGCAACAATAAAATTCATCAGCGACCGATGTCAAGTTAACTCTGAAACCGAGAGACCTTTTTGACGGAGACGAAGGTGTGACCTGGACCGCTGGCGAATGTCTGCACCGCTTGGGGGGAAGATGCGGAGAGAGGAAGGGTGCGAATAGCGGACCGAAACCCGACAAAGCTGCTTCAAGTGCAAATGAAGTAGGAAGGAGTTAAAACTCCTGGCAGGCCCTCGCACGCGGACCAAAATACCATGGCAACGGCTGGGGTCAAGTCAGCGAAGGTCTTACAACTGTCTTGTGGTTACAGAACGGACCTGAAACATGGACCCATCACGTGATTGTTGAGAAATACAGGGATGTCAGCAATCCGATCACGATTTTTCCGACACTAACCAGAGCAGCTGCCCTTGACCGCTCAAGAATTAAGCTCGAGTGAGCCTGGAGACCCGAGCCAACAGCCATAATCCACTACGACCTTTGCTGCCACTGCCTGTCGTGTTTGAAGTTCTTTTGATCTACAACCACTAAAAACTTCCTCTACTGCCTTAGAACTCACAGCAAGAAAAATAGTGCACGTCCATTAGAGTCCGTAACGGCAGATTGATTTACAAACATTTTTGTCTATACCTCCGCGATACATAGCTTTCAGACAATTATACTTTGTCTACACCTCCAAATACGTAATATTCCTCTTGTCTACACCTTCAAATACATAATATTATAGCTTGTCTACACCTTCAGACACATAATATTACAGCTTGTCTACATCTTCAAATAAATAATATTACAGCTTGTCTACACCTCCAACTACATAATATTCCTCTTGTCTACACCTTCAAACAAAATATTACAGATTGTCTACACCTTCAGACACATAATATTACAGCTTGTCTACACCTTCAGACACATAATATTACAGCTTGTCTACATCTTCAAACACATAATATTACAGCTTGTCTACATCTTCAAACACATAATATTACAGCTTGTCTACACTTTCAAATAACTAATATTACATCTTGTCTACACCTTCAAATAAATAATATTACAGCTTGTCTACACCTTCAAATAAATAATATTACAGCTTGTCTACACCTTCAAATAAATAATATTACAGCTTGTCTACACCTTCAAATAAATAATATTACAGCTTGTCTACACCTTCAAACACATAATATTACAGCTTGTCTACACCTTCCAATACATAATATTCCTCTTGTCGACACCTTCAAACACATAATATTACAGCTTGTCTACACCTCCAGACACATAATATTACAGCTTGCCTACACCTTCAAACACATAATATTACAGCTTGTCTACACTTTCAAATAAATAATGTTTCATCTTGTCTACACCTTCAAATAAATAATATTACAGCTTGTCTACACCTTCAAAGACGTAATATTACAGCTTGTCTACATCTTGAAACACATAATATTACATCTTGTCTACACCTTCAAGAACATAATAGGATTACATCCGGAGTACATTTTTGTTTGAACAGCGCGATTTTCCTCACACGTGGAGTCGAATCCATCGATCGCGCAGCTCCAAAAGCAGATCGTGGAGAGCAGATGTGGATGTTAACAAAATTTCCGCCTCGTGTCCTGAAGTATTTGTTTTACTCAGCCTCAGCTCACGCGTAGAAAAGCGCCATGGGTGTTATGGCGACAGCATACATTTAACAACCTGCTAGCAACAGCCAGCATCACATATCGATCTCTATTCTTCTGATTTTTTTTAAAACAAGACCATTTTTTGTTATATCGGAATGGTAGGAACTGTTTACTCCCCGTAATTTATAGAGAATCGCAAACATTCGTTGCGCTAGCATTGTCCGAACAGCCAAACCATGGTTCGTGGAGTGACGTCAGGTGCAGAGGAAGACATGGACTCGGACAAAGGTCCGCGATGGAGAAATCGTCTTCCCGAGCTCAGACCCCACAAGGGCAGCACAAGAGGAAAGACAGTTTGACACCTCACAGGGGATGTTCGTGCTAAATACAGACTAGGGACAAGAGTGTGATCATTGCTTGGTTATTGAAAGGAGCGCCTCAGTATGACAGTGACGGCACACGTGACGTTCTCGCCCAATATATACAGCATTGAACAGGAGCTTTAAATCTGTTGCTATGATCGTGGCATCACTAGGTAAGGGAGAAACACTTCAATGGGATTTGAAGTAAAAGACAACTTTTTAGTGGATTTTCACTGTGGCGATAGGGATGTTCTCCTTATAAAGGAGACAACACTCTAGAAGTATTAAACGAGGCAGTGTCCCTGTGACGTATCAGGTGACTGTCTCGCTCCCTGTGGATAGCATTTAAACGAAGCATTAGCAGTTGGTTTCGTTGACAGTGACATCACAGCTCCCCCTCTCTCCCTCTCTCTGTACGGACATTGTTATAGCGGAGCATACATTTTTCTCCAAGGCAGTGACATCACTACAGCAGATTTTGTCGGGAAGCGTCGGAGGTAACGTTCTGAGGTCCCGGCCAAATATAAACAGCGTTCACGAAAGCACTGAAGCCTCCCCACCATGACAGCGTCAAACAGTCACGTGACATTCCTCCCGACCGAGCGGAGCTCTTCAGCGGGACCTTCCACTGCCTGGGACAATGACTTCCTGACCTCCGCGAGGTCAGAGGTCGACTTCTGGACCGCCAGCCACTCGACTAGCGCGTCGTCATCATTCAACCGAACGTTGGACGCAGACACGTGGTGTTACCCGCCGGAAGTGAAGGTCGTGGCCACGGTGGCGGTGTCCGCCGTGTGCGGGGTGGCCGTGCTCTTGAACGCTCTTCTGGCCCTGACCATCCAGTTCTCGCCCAGCCTCAAGACCCCACCCAACTCGCATCTCCTCAACATCTGCTGCAACAACTTCGCGCTGTCGCTGCACATGCTGATGGCTTTGCCCTCCCTGCATCTGAACGGCACTCGCGTGCAGCACAAGGGGAGCGAGGTTCTGTCGGGGCTGCAGCTCTTTCTGCTCATGCATTGTTTATTCCAGGTAAGTCCCATGTTTATTCAAGTCACCTATTTTATTCCAGGTAAGTCTCTTGTTTATTCAAGCCATCTTTGTTCCAGGTAAGTCATGTTTATCCAAGTCAGCCACTTTGTTTATCGAGGTAAGTCTCATGTTTATTCAAGCCTGCTAGAAGTCTCGTGTTTACTCGTCAGCTTCTTTGTTTACTCCAAGCAGCTTCAGGTAACTTAATTCCTCATCACAGGTAACTTCTTTGTTGATTATTCGCAGGTTTGTTGTTTATTCTAATTTACTTCAGGAGAGAGGAAAATTACTATTATACTGTGTGCTTAGTATATGACTGTACATTATAGGGTAAATAGCATGTTATGTGTAGCTCTCTCTAATTTTATTTAAATATATATCTGTATATATCTCTCAAATAAGATCGATGGTGATCCCGGAAAATGCATGCCTGTTTTTCTGCTGCTTTACCGAACCTTTTGTTGTTGACATATCACTGCTTCCTTCTTCTCTCTCTGTATTTGTGCGCGCGCACGAGAATTCGTGAAAAATGATGTGGTGTGGGTGAAGATGGGAAGAGAGAGAAATGTTTTTTCATTAATTTCTTCCTTCACTTTATTTTCCAGTACTGGTGTGCCTTTGCATCGATCGGTTATTACCGCTTCAAAACCATCCGTAAACCTTCTTTATCGCTAAGGGTGAGGAAACTCCTCGTATCCCGCTCCATCACGATAACTTGGGTGATCTCCCTTCTAGTGGCGATAACCTTCAGTCTCACCACGTCCGTCTACAGCGCTTACCTCCCTTTGACGCTTGATCCCTTTCGAGCAGCTTACTTGGTGAGGCGACCTCGGACTCCAGACGCACCGCCCTCTAGGACTGCGGAGGAAAATCTTTACAAAGACGGTTATGAGCAGGTCAGTGAACTGACGTTTGAAATTCTGTTCCCATGGCGACAGTGGCTTAGGAATATGCTCCGAGAGACCATCTCAGAGAATATTTTTGGTCTCGCTAGAATGATTTCAAAATGCTCGATGATGATGGCAGTGATGGTTATAGTTGTGGTAATGGTGGTGATGAATATTATCAATTTGTTGAAGATGACGATGATGACGATAATGATGATGACAAGATGCATCGCTGTGACATGTCACAAATGAAGGTTGTCATGATTGCGCAGCTGTCATGCTACCCATACAATTTCAGCATGGTGACACACTAACTGTGGCGTTGGAATAGGTTGCCATAGTAACTGCTTCACTCCAGAAGATCGTGCTGTTGTGTCGTTGTAACAGGTCGTGGTGATGTCGTTGGTCCTGGGCGGCCTGATTGTGGGACTGGTGATCATTGTCAAGTCCTATTACAGCGTCTGTCGCACCCTGAATCTGTCGGGGTCCGTGGGCAAGAACCGGGTGTCCCCGTGGCCAGCGTATTCCTCCAGTTCGCCCGTCACTCCATCGGAGCCGAGGACGGGCGGCTTGGAACTGACCCCTGCGGCTGTCACCGGGGGGCGTGCATACAGGTGGGAACAAGATGATGTTTGAATGAGTTCATACAGATGAACTATAGATGATGCTGGAATGGCTATGAGCACAGCGAAGGACGTCAAGGCCTTTCAGTGTCATTAATCCTGACGTGTACAATCAACAAAACATCAGTTAAAGCAGGTGGTCAAAAGATAGTTTGTAGCGGAAACTTTGTCCAGTTTCGGTTGAACATTCCGTACAGGTATTCTGTTTCTCAGTAGTTGTGGGTAGAATTGGGCAGAAAGTCAAAAAAAGGAAGGATTGATCTTGTGTCTTCAGCTACAATTTGAAGGAAACAAGATTGAAAATAAACTAAATTTCACGTTAAGATGGTCAAGCTAATTCTCTAAATCATTTTTTCGTCGTAGTAAAGCGAACTGGCATTTTCAAGTTTTGAAGTACGAAGAGCAGGAGTCAATGAGTAACTGAAGTATTTTTCTTTCACGTCTGCAGAGACAGGTGGAGAGACTAGGTAGGCATGCAGACAAGACCAACAGCAGTTTTTATTACACAAATGTGTAATTCCTTGTATTTTGTATATTATATTGATATTTGTTTGTTAAGACCCAGTCCCGGGGGGCTGCCATTCTGTGTCTCGGAGTCGCCAACATCGGAAGAGAGCCAGTGGATGGTTCACTTCCAGAAGTGCGACCACTGCGTCTTCATCGAGGACGTGCTGACCATGGAGAAACCGCACAACATCAAGGTGTGCACCACCGCGCACAGGAACGACTCCTGCACGTGAAGAGCATGCAATTTTTTTTCTCCCTCTCTCTGCCCCCCCCCACATTGTCTCCCACACACACATACTGTCCCCCCCCACACACACACACACTCTTTCTTTTGTACCCTAGTGTTTGGAACAATGAAGTTAAACCCTGAAGATGCGCATGTACGTTGTCGGTACCTGCGTGATGCATTCCTGGTCCCCCATCCCCTAGATGACAAAGAACGAGCACCTAAAACCGCAGAGGGTTGAGGGTGGAGGATGGTAAAACAATGAGGGAGAGGAAATGACACGTTCCTCACAAAAAGCTGTTCCCGAGAAAAGTCAATGTTCTAACTCTTCGGCCTCCAACGAATGTGATATCAAGGAACTACTTTTTTATTAGCTTTTATGCACGTGTGTAAGAAGAGTGTAGAAATAATACAGCAACTAATCATCATCACCTACACTCTACAGCGACTTTCAGACGAGATAATAATAATAATAGTCTACATATATATTGAAAGAAAAAGCCCTAAGAAAATCTATATTCCTTAAATAACACAAAGTCCAGAAACTCTAGCAGTTCCTCTCCAGTCAAAAATCTAATGTTTATTCACCTCCGACGGCGCAGTCCCCTACGAAGCCTCTACTCCAAAAGAACTCAACAGTCTCCACTCCTGTCGCTGTCCTTCCCGAAGCTTGGTACAATCCAGCCACCAACACCCGAAGAACAAAAAGTAGATAGCAAGAGGAAATAAAAATAAACCTCAACAGGTTCAATTTGAAAAATTTCCCTCTAAAGTCTGGTCGGGACATTTACACAAAGTCAGCTCAGGGCTTTCTTTTGCAAACGGTTACATCCCCCGACCCAGTCAAGGCAGAGACCACCACACAGTTAACACAAAGTACTAAATAGATTTCTGGGCTAAAAGTGTTTAAACTAAGACTAATCAGACAAAGACAAATCTTACACAAGCCGTGATTTCAGTTCAACAATCATGAAATAGCACCAATGCAAAAATGCATACACTTCATACAAATGCCGTGAAAGACATACAGGTATCCCAAAATACAGTGCACTGAACACACACCTGGATTAATTAAGTAAACAATAAGAGTCAGTAAGGTTGACGGAGCAAAACTCTAACAGTTCTCCACTCTCCTTCCAGCGGGTACTTAATTCTAGCAAATCATAGAGGAACTGATACTGGCCCCCTTCCCTCCCCCTTATCCTTATCTCAAAAGGAAAAGTCTTACTTTTCCAGACTGTTCTGGGGGTTAGTCCCATACAGCTCACGAGTCTGCCTCTCCGTCAGTGGTCCTCAGGACGACACGGATACCGGCTGAAGAAATAGCACCCGGCACTGACAGGTCGCTCGGACTCAGCGACAGTCCCTCCCCTCAGCTCGGAGATGAGGTGGACACGTTCCCCTCCGGTATGACTCGTAAGAAGGTGGTGAAGTGCATAAGCCTGTCACCCGTCTTGTTAGACCCCCAGGTCGTCTCTCCTCACACCAGCTCCAGCTTGTCTTAACCCTCGGTTTCGTCAAAAGCTTTTCTCGAGCCCGGCGTATTGGTCAGAGCACACATCAGAGAGCTTTCCTGAGTCCCATCAACAGTCAACTCACAGCGTTAACGGTAACAGCAACAACTGCGACAACGACAGTCACAGTGTCAGTGATAACTGAAGCCGAAGCAACAGCGCAAGTAACAGCGCGCGCACACACGTCGACAGTCCAAACGACGACAGATAACTCGAGCGACGATAGCTGTTTACGGGTG
Source organism: Marisa cornuarietis (assembly GCA_004794655.1). Lineage (NCBI taxonomy): Eukaryota > Metazoa > Mollusca > Gastropoda > Architaenioglossa > Ampullariidae > Marisa > Marisa cornuarietis. The sequence goes on along the minus strand of SMMW01000518.1, from coordinate 1,162,891 downwards.
GGCCTATATACCCACCCCTGTCCACCTGCACAAATGATGAGCTCTGCCCGCACCGCACGTGAGGCTCGATAAAACAGAAGGTTCACGAATTTTCCCTTTTCTCTGTGTCGTAGAGTAGTTATACCCTCGTCCCCTCTACCAACCCTGAACATGACATTTGTGAAGGCAAACTCTCTCTCTCTCTCTCTCACACACACACACACACACATAAACACACGACCTCCAAGAGAAAGAGAGGCGTGGAGTGGGCAGAAAGAGCGGGAGGGGGTTTAGGAAATAAGTGGGTTGCAATGGACTAACAAGAGTAACTAATTCTGTATCACGACACAGTAGGAGGACTGTAACAGGAGTCACGTGTCTTGATGAGAAGATAGATAAACAGAGAGAGGAGAGAGAGAAAGATTCCTCTAATAGTATTTACAACTCAATTGATCCTCTTTCTGAAATTCTGTCATTTTTCTACGCGATTTTCTTAAATTTTGCTAATATTTGTTCATTTCAATCGGGTATTTTTTGCACATTGATTTTCCTCTAAACGTAAGGAAAATATATTTCTGTGACTCGCTTATGCTTGTCGGCAATTCGTAGCGAAGAAATGTTTCTCACATCCCAGAGCCCTGAGTCCGCATCACACAAACGCTGTCTGTACGCCGGACAGCGCCCCCTGGCGGCCACCTTCAGCAACGGCAGCACCGCGTCCGTCGGCAAGACGAGCGCCACCAGCAACACCAGCGGCATCAGGTACCCGGACTTCTCCGACATCTCGCTGGGTGCCGACATCGTACGTCTGCAACGCCTGCGATGTCGGTGAGTTGATACCCCGTCTGGGTCATAGTCAGGAAACGTGTTACCCTACCCGAGCTGGGTAAATAAAGTCATTCTGTCTCGGAATGAAAATAAATTAATATTTTTGTCATCTAATGCTCGGTGATTGCTGTCCCGATAGCGCAGTGGCAGAGCGTTACTCGCAATAAAGATCGTATGATTCAGGGTTGATAAATGTGTCTCGAGACACTTATTTTCCTTGAGGGGTGGTACATGTGCGGAGGCTACACGTCGTGAGACATGCTCGGTGTAGCCTTATTTCCTATCCATAGTAGTGATGTACATCACTCTGCAGTCCGCACACTTGTTACAGGACGGCCCTCAGCAAACAGACGGTCCGGAGGGAGCGGGGGAGCCTGAACAGCGCCTCCAAGAATAGCCTGGCCATGCTGGTGGCCTTCCTCTTGTGCTCGCTGCCACTCATCGTCTGTCAGGTGACATAACTCTCAGGATCACTTCCAGTTTTCCCAAACACAGGTCACACAGTCACTTTAGCACCCTTCATGGAAATGGTTTCAGTGTGTAGGCCTCAGCTTTTCACTTACAGATTATTTTGCGGACAGTGACTTCATTTTATTAGCTAAAGTGCATGAAGTGTGTGTGTGTGTGTGTGTGTGTGTGTGTGTGTGTGTGTGTGTGTGAGAGAGAGAGAGAGAGAGAGAGAGAGAGATGGAGAGAGAGTAAAAAAGAGTGTTTAGTGTGTAAAGTTTCTTTGGTCTTTTAATTTATTTTTTTGTTTTGCAATAATTTTTGTTGTTGTTCTTATTGTATCTATTCTCAATAGAACAGATTTGCTGGCCCAATTTTAACTGAACATGGTCGGTCGTTACGGACCTTTATTGATACCCGATATTGGGACAGGAAGTGCAAAGTTATTCTAAATTGAACCGACATTTTGGATCCATACATGACTCAATATTGGCCCTCGCTGGCCCAGTATATGTCGCTCATCTTGGTACAGTCCTGTTCACCCACAGAACTGGTTTATACTGGACCGATACTGGCCCAAGATCCTGTGATTTCTAAGTATATAGTTTGAGTCCCTTTATCGAGTTATTACTGAAGGAGCCTGAATGTTCTGAATGAGAAATCGCTCTGTCAACAAACTTTGTTGTTTTCGTTTACAGGTGCCGGGTATCCTGTCGGATATAGCTCCGGAACGACGATTAGTTGTCCTGCTCGTATGCCGGGTATTGTTTTTCCTGAACGCACCCGTGTACCCCATGTGGTACCTGCTCTTCAGTCACAGAGTGAAAAAGTGCCTAACTCGCATGTGCGAAGCCTTACTGATCAGACTACACTTCCGGCAGTAATCTCCCCTCATAGTGAGCAGTGTTCATGGTAAGGGAGATGACTCTTCTGTCTGGATGTTGGACATTTCTTCAAGTTTATTTATTGAAGAAAACTGAGATTTCAACCCTGTGACTTATCATTATATTGTTGATGAACTTTGTGCTCCGAATGTTGTCAAATCTAGTTTTAGGAGGGACCAGTTACCATGACGACTGCATTGCGGACAGACGGCATGGCTCCAGCTTTTGTGTGTTCGACAGAACCGAAGCTCGTTGCCAGATCTTTTTTCCCATGTGTTCTAAATTTTTCTTATAAGTCAGAAATGTGCCTGGGGTCAGTGATAACCTTGCTTCCGGATCTCAGCAAAGCATTACTCGATATGTAGACATTAAAGTCGGCAATTGTTGATATTCTTTGAAGATTTTATCGTGATTTTATTGACCGAATATGATGCTGATGTTGTCAACTATTGACTTGGTGGTATAGAAATATTTTTCTATGGTCAACAAAACCCCAGGTTTTGAACTTTGTCTAGACGTTTTTCCCGTTATGCTAAACTGGCTCACATTGTCTATACATGGCTTTAAAATTTTGAAAATTTTGAAAGTGTTTTAGTGTGCTGAGATAAAAACCATTCATTAATGTTTTGCTCTCCTTGTGTTCACATCACGTTTTCAGACATTATTTATTCCATAGTAAGCCTTTTATTTCTTCTAAGCATTAATATTTTGGAATATGGTGGAACTATAAAAATATTAAACTTCTGCTTCCATACCCAGGTGTTATCCGTGATAGATTCGTTTGAAAACCTACTTTTTTTTTTAAATTACAGCTTTAAATAATTCTTCTGTTTGTCATACTTTGTCTTTAAGATATAATTAAGTAATAAGGCTTATACGTGGCATTGTTTGGTGTTTTACCTGATTATTGCATCTTATTATTTATTTCAAGAGTAAATTCTTCTACTTTGAAAGGATTTCACCTTGTGATTCTGTCATAAATATTATGATTTATGCCTATGTGCTTGTGTGTGTGTGTGTGTGTGTGTGTGTGTGTGTGTGTGTGTGTGTGCATGTAAATAAGTAGTGAATGAGCTAGAGGGTGGTCTCGTCTGGTGGATCGGTGAGCGTATTTATCATTCTTTAGTCAAACGATTTCCATTCCTTCCTGTACAACGCGTGGTTGTCTTGTAGGAAGAATTCAGAGCGATGTCATTTGTTCGCTTCCTGTACTCACAAAAAGAAACCCGAGAGAATAAGCAGGACAGATAAACTTTTATCCATTTTTCGAAACAAATTGACCAGATTTCAATTCCTGCATCACGAAAAATGAAAGAAATAAATTTGAAAATATGAAGTGATTTAGTGGACAGGAAATATAAGCTGCTTAAAGCATTGTTTTTTAAAAACACAATAAACATTGACTGTTATAGAGTGTCACGTGATCAGTGAGTTCGGCATTAGCTACAAAAGAGACTAATTAGCACGTTCTCATCATGACTCGCCCTTTGACTTTTCACCACGACGAGGTCAGATTAAGGTCCAGACGAGTGTTACTGCCCACCATTGAAATATTCCACTTTAGTGGCAGACATCAGGAAGTACCCGGCGTTGTCGACGGAGTGGACGGCGTGTTCGGTGGGTGGAGGAGGAGCCCGCAGTGTGGGGAGGCTGCAGTTGCGACTAAGGCGCTCTTCCGGTAGAGGGCCGAGGCGGGAGTCCCCCCGAGAGCTGCCGGACGGAGACGGTTCGAAGCCTTCGTCGTCCATATCGTCGGAATCGATGGTCAAGAACGACGAGGTGGAGCCCAAGGGTCGCACGGCGGACTCACTGGCGGCGCGGTTCCTGCTCCGGAACTTTCGGCTGGTGTTGTTGTAGTTGTTGTTGTTACCGCCGCAGCTGCCGCAGGACATCTTTGGCACCGACGTCTGCGCTCGCATTACCCATGACGCGTCGCTGTCGTTGCGCTGCACCGGACGTCTCGGGTAGGTACCCTCGTGCTCCGGCGGCGAGGCTGACTCACTGGTGTCCAACCTGCACGGAAATAACGAGGGTCAGGGGTCAAAGGTCAACGATGATGCTATTTTAGTGTGTGTTTTTTTAAGTGGCAGGAGTCTGCCAAATGTTCATGTCTTTACTAGTTTCGCTAACACAATTTCACTAGTTTGCCAGACTGGTTAGCGTCTACTATTTGTTGAGGGCCAAACATTTCTTTTACGGATTTTCCAGGGATACACATCAACTATTGATTAGGAATACGCATCAAACATTATCTATAAATGTGACTACAGTATTCTCTAGGCACATTGCAAAACAGCCTTTATAGACAGGCATACAAAACTCGACATGTTTAACGGTCGATAAGTGGGGAGCAAAAAAAAAAAAAAAAAAAAAAGCAAATGCAGGGTAGATAACTCAGAATACCTCGTTGTCTCCGTTGCTGCGGGGCTGAGGTCACGTCCTGTGTGGCACGTGGCGGGAGGATGCGGGCGCAGTTCCCGAATGCTGAAGGTGTACGAGGTTTTCAGCATCTGATTCTGACGCCGTAACAGGCAAACCCACGCCACCATGGCCATGTTAATAAGGGCGAGCACAACCAGGAAGATTATAAATAGGAGGCAGGTTTCTTGCTGGCTACCCTCTGCTGGAACGAGAGAAAAGAGGTTGCAGTAATTTGTATTTCGGTTCAGCAGAATCTTAAAGGCACATAAAGTGATCACATAAGTGACGTCACGTTTGTACACAGGTACACTTGATGACCCCCATAGTCCCAGCTCTTCCGCTAGCTGTTACTTTGACAACGTAAACGTGTTAATATGTACAATCTTGACGTCTTTGTGGTTGACCCCTTTCTGTGCATGAGTGTGTATCTCGAGAACAGAAGGAGGGGAAGAGGAGCGGACACTTGGACAGAAATACTACTGGTAACTCTTGTCTTGTACTAGTTTGCTCAGTCATTACAATAAATACATTCGTTAACACATAGAATATTATTTACACAAAGAAACTTTGTAACACAAGGAAAAAACTATAACATTTGGAAACTCTGAAATAAGGACGAGACAAATATAAAAGTATAGCTTCAAAATAAATATAACACAACATATCAAATATACAGAGACACAACAACATAGTATCTCGCAGTCAAGGTGAGGTGGGGAGAGGTTGGTCTGGACACTTTGTTGAAAGTTTTGTTTTGAGTGAATGTCTAAGGGCAATACAGAGCAGAAAGTATGAGAACAATCCTGGCAGCGAAGAAGCTTTAGTAAGCAGGACAATAGTCCAGAAATATTCACGGAGCAAGAAGCAGAATGGGAAAAACCCGCTTATCATTGAAAGGTCAGTCGACATCGTTGATACAAGTAGATCCAAAGTTTATGTCTGTGGAAGATGGAGTAAGAAACTAGCTGGTTAATGGATTACAGAAGGGAAAGTTTGCATGGTCAGTTAAGTCGAAAAAGTTACATTTGCAAAGGAAGACAATGTCGGGAAGGAAAAAAGGTTTCAGACAAGATGGCTAAACGTAGAACAGGTTGCAGAGGCCGTTAGTTTACGAAAATGTCTACTGAGAGAAAGGAAATGTCACAGGCCTAGAAGAATTTTTCAGAAGAGAGGCCAAGTGCACAACAGCACAGACCAAAAAGAGACACCAAAAGTCGATGTAAGTCCACGGACAAGACAAAATGATAACAACCAGGTCTCTCAAGCCAGTTAAAGCAAACTTTTTGGGAAGACACGGTACAGAATTTTTGATGCTGGAAACTCTAGGTATAAATGATTAATTTCTTCGTCGTTCGAATCATATGTAATTATTCTTTAATTTGAAAAAAATTATCATCCGCTTGTAAAGTGTGAAACAATGTGTAAAGCTCAATTTTTGGTCCTGTGAGCATAAGTCAGACTGTCTGACAACATTGTAATGTCTTGACTTATTAAACACATGTACTTGTTCACTTTTTGTTTTAAACGTAAAGTATGTTGACAAAGTAATACATGTGTTGATCCGTAGAATAGTAACGAAAACAAAACAAAATAAAGACAGACATGCAGACATAAAGACATTTTAAAATAAGACGCGCACGCACACACACACACACACACAAACACACACACACACACACACACACACACACACACAAACACACATACACACACACATACACACACGTGTGAACAATAAACACCCAAACAATCTTCTGCTGTACACACGCACCTGACGTGTTGTGTTTCTTGTATGCTTCTATCCGCATATCATCTATCTTTCTTTCTAGGTTATCTGCACAAACACGTCAGCAGGGTTATCATGAATAAACTGTTTAGTCGTTACGTTATAAAACACACTTGATCACATCATCATCATCATCATCATCATCATCATCATTAGATGAAGTTATTATTATATCTAACGTCTTCATCGACATCGTCATCATCATAGTTTTCACCGTTTGGTAAGCTCGCAGAAAGATTCGATATGAACGAGTCTGCTAAGCACCACTACCCCACAGGTAAGCGAGTAAGCAAGCACACACACACACACACACACACACACACACACACACACACACACAATGAAGGTTTGAAGACATTCACTATTACTTCATGATAACTAGAACACACACACACCGCTCGCTTGCTCGTTCACACTGACTAGCACACAGACTCAAAATTGCACAAACACGCGCGCGCTCACACGCACACAAACACACATACCCTCTCTCATTCTCAGACAAAGAACAAGAGAATCCCGGTCAACGTCACGTAACTACGTGATCACGTACAACAAGACCTGCACCAGCACATCCATGCCCACAGTAGATATTTGTTGACATAATTCTGAGCATGACATCTCTACCTTCATTATCTGCGTACAACACTTTAATTTTGAAGCCTCTGTCCGCTTGTCTGTTGCTCCCAACAGGGTAGAACTCCATTCTGAAGTACGGGTAGCGCACCCGATAAAAGTAGCCTTCTGCTGGCTTTTTTGAACAGCTGAACGTCATTTGTCTGTCAAACAAATAACATAAATGGTGTTCACGAGCATTGTGTACTTCAGGATACAATTACTTTGTTTCATAATATGATTCAATTCAAGACAATATTGATGTTAATTGTTCAAATTAGAAAAAATTATCCTCTCAATATCCGTTGAATGTAAATATTTAAATGTCACCAAGAAAGTATGCAAGTATCTTACTACAACTCACTGAGGCGCTTCACTTGTCAAGTGTACAACCCAGAGAGAATTATATCTATCCAGTGAAGTACTTCAATGTCTTTGTATTTTAACCATTTTTTTTTTCTCTGAGCATCTTGATGTTTGACGGTTTGACTTGGTTTATTCGCGAAGAGTTGGGAAATTTAAAATCTTGGTATAAACTCCTTCTATGTATTTGAGAATTTTTTTTTTACACTAGTACTTTTTTAAAATAATATTTTATTTTTAATTACAGAGCTACGCAGAAATCATTGAAATACTAGTTCTCGATAAAATACATATATTTTGCTTCTTTATATTTTTAAATACAGCAAGCACTTTTCTGCAACCAGTTTTCTTGATTGTTTGTTAGTTTAAAAATTCACTACCCAAGCAAAGGAACGTAAGCCTAAATCAAAGTAAATGATCATTAACAGGATGTTAAGAATGCCTTCTGGCGGAGTTGATGTTTCCACTGGTAGTTTAAACATTAGAATTGTGCTCTTCACACTCCTCACCCCAGGTACATCTTCTATTCCCTCCCTCCCGTCCGCAAACAAACAGGAAGACACCAGACTTACATCTGACTCAAAGAAACATCCCAGTGTTACATCTGACTCCCCCAAAAAACAGCCTAGTGTTATATCTGACCCAAACAAGGAACCCAGTATTACATCTGACCCAAACAAACACCCTAGTATTATATATGACCCAAACAAACAGCCCAGTGTTACATCTGAACCAAACAAACAGCCCAAGTATTATATCTTACCCAAACAAACAGCCCAGTATTACATCTGACAAAAAAAACACCCCAGTATTATATCTGACCCAAACAAACAGCCCAGTATTACATCTGACCCAAAAAAACACCCCAGTATTACATCTGACCCAAACAAACAGCCCAGTATTACATCTGACCCAAACAAACACCCCAAGTATTACATCTGACCAAACAAACAGCCCAAGTATCATATCTGACCCAAACAAACAGCCCAGTATTATATATGACCCAAACAAACACCCCAGTATTACATCTGACCCAAACAAACACCCCAGTATTACATCTGACCCCCAAAAAAACCACCCCAGTATTATATCTGACCCAAACAAACACCCCAGTATTACATCTGACCCAAACAAACAGCCCAGTATTATATATGACCCAAACAAACACCCCAGTATTATGTATGACCCAAACAAACACCCCAATATTACATCTGACCCAAACAAAAACACCCCAGTATTATATCTGACCCAAACAAACACCCCAGTATTACATCTGACCCAAACAAACAGCCCAGTATTACATCTGACCCCCAAAAAAACCACCCCAGTATTATATCTGACCCAAACAAACACCCCAGTATTACATCTGACCCAAACAAACAGCCCAGTATTACATCTGACCCAAAAAAACACCCCAGTATTACATCTGACCCAAACAAACAGCCCAGTATTACATCTGACCCAAACAAACACCCCAGTATTACATCTGACCCAAACAAACACCCCAGTATTACATCTGACCAAACAAACAGCCCCAGTATTACATCTGACCCAAACAAACAGCCCAGTATTATATATGACCCAAACAAACACCCCAGTATTATGTATGACCCAAACAAGCAGCCTAGTATTACATCTGACCGAATGAACCCGTTGAACCAGACATACATCTGATTGGCGACTGACGCAGACCTACATTTAACCTGCAGTGAAGACAGACTTACATCTGACTAACGAACATGCTGTCTCCTTGACCTGATGTTGGCTCGCACGTCACTCGGAAATCCACGAAGAGGACAGCCCAGGAGCCGCTGGTGACGTTCCACCGCCAGGTGACATTCTCGTTCCTAGGATAAGGATCCGGGTACCATTCTGACGTCACTTCGTAGTCACGCTTTGACGTGTGCAGCTTCTCGATTTGGAAATCAGCTCCAAGGGCTGGAGTGACAAAATCACATGACAGTAGTGAAAACTTGATGATGATGATGATGATGATGATGATGATGATGATGATGATGATGATGATGATGATGATGATGATGATGATGATGATGTCTGTTCTCTTTTCGTCACCATCGTGAATGCCCATGATCGTGCGTGCCCATGATCGTGCATGTACATGACCATGATATGACTGCTGCACAAACAATTCTCTTTATCCTGCGAATACAAACATCGAAGAGAATAGAACATTTGCGACACGCTTGGGGGGGGGGGGATAACTCGTACCAAAGAACAACTCTACGGAACTCGACAGGTCTTACCTACTGCCGTCCAGCACAGGAAGATGCAGACTAGACATCGGGTTCTAAGAAATTCGTCGAGGGCCATCTCCCGATCTTTCAATGTCTCCTGTCTCCTGACTTTTGCCTCTTTCTTCTCTCCCTCTGTATTCCGTGCTTTCCAAGAAATGTCAGGATCTTAACACTGCATGGTTTTCTTCCGTGTTTGTCGAAATTTTAACTCACAGTCAGATTGTTGTTTGTTTCCTTGTTGTTGTTATATCTGATTTTAAAATGCGTGAAATGTCAGAAGAACACGAAATAACGCCCAGTGTCCATACACTCGCTGTCAAAAAGTAGATTGTGAAGTATGTTCACGTATCGAGTAGTCGAGCAAAATGCTTGATTAATGCTTGATGCTCGTTAAAGATAATCTAAATACGTTTTACGTTGTTTTCATTAACCGAGGAATCGACTGTTTACCGCCTTCTGCTCTATTTGTCTGGTGCAAAGGTTGCAGTCGTGTATGGCGATTCACACGTTCTCTAGAACATCACAACATAGTGCGGTAGGGGGGGGGGAGCTAAGAGGTGCACAGGTCATGCTCTCCACCAATAGGAAACGCGGACAGAAGGTTCAAGTGACCTTAGTCACTTATTTCTCTCAGTATTTCTCATTCGCTCGTCCCTTCCACCAAGACCTACCCCACTCCGCCGCACTTCCTTATCAGTTTCAAGTTCTTCATCTGTCTCAGGGCGCCAGGGCTGCGACCCCTATTCATACAGCCACCCCCACCCCACCCGCCTCCCTACACCTAACAATGACGTTAGTCATGTCCTCTCTCGGTCGCTGCTCCTCATTCGCTTATTTGTATAGTGAACCGGAAGACAGCAATAAGAAATCGGATGTGTTTACTCATAAACAGGATTTCGACTGCAACACGTCTCTAAGCATTTAATCCAAAGGTTAGTCCTTTCAACCAGTGAAAATTGCTCTTTATTAAAACTAGCAGCAGCACCACCACCGCCACTACCACCAACCACCACCACCACCACCATCACCACCACATTTGACAAGCCATCATCAGCAGCTGGAAATACAATCCAGGCATCAGCTGTTATGCCTGGTAGTTGAGATTTGTTTTAAATTTGTGGTGCTGTAGTAGCAATAGTCGAAACTACAACAACAGTAACAGTAGCGGTAAAAATGGTTGTACTTCTGGTTGTTACTGTTATCGTAGTATAGTTGCGGTGGAGGTAGAGGCTGCAGTGGTTGTAGCTTCAGCAACAGATGTTGTACAAGAAGAGGAAGAGAAATGTTTTATTTTACAGACATTTTAACACACACACGACTGCTCGAGCTTTTCCTGTTTATTTTTGTAACAACAGTACGATATTGCACAACATGGATAATACATAGTAATACTATATATGTACATTATTCAATGAAATATTTTGAAACCATAATAATGCTAAGATTAAAAAGAGGATGGAGCGCATCATCAAAAGACATAATGTGATTATGTTCATGAGTATCCAGCTTAAAATTGCATTTTCTGGCCCAGTTATACAATTTTTAAATGAGCTACAGTCAATTCAGTTTGCTGTACTTAGACTGAGTGGGTCACTGGTCAAAGCGTAGTGCAAACGAAAGTGTTGGCAGTCGTGAGAATTTAGAGGTTGGTCATCGTTTTCTCTTGTTTCAGTGTCCGTGAGTCAGGCATTTAGTCATCTGTTTGTTCACTCTGTCGGTATTTTCACAGTTATACACGTGTGTGCATATAGACATTGGTATGTCAGTGATAGTGAGTGAGTGAGAAAAAGAGAACCAAACTGAACTTTATATGGTGGGCAATTGTCTTTTTAAAGAAGAAACATGCAATTAAAGCAACATAAATTTATTTAATCATCAGCATCACTTACTACCCACTAATTCAGTTTATTTCAGCTTCTATTCTACTCAGAGTACACACACACACACACACACACACACACACACACACACACACACGTGGGCGCGCGACGAGGGGTAGAGAGTGAAGGAACGAAAGAAGAAGAAAAAGATGATGATAATGATGATGATGCGCCTGATTCTAACACAGCACTCCCATACAAGCATCACGTGCTTGAGTTCCATTCTGTGTTTGTGCGAACGATTTCATCCCTGACCGTCAACAGTTGAACCTGAGCCTTTTTTCAAAACTTCTCTCTGACCCACACGGGTCCAGTCCGAGGCATTTTCTTCACCAGGTACGTCTTGAAGAACTCGTCCATCTTGTATGACGTCATTCCGAGCAGCTGCACGACGAGCGAGAAACTGAAAAGCGATGCGATGACGTAGCAGACTACGTCACTGTCGACGAACACGTAAACGGAGGTCAGCAGGGCGTACCACACTGAGTTGAGGATGAAGACGACGGCAACGCACAGGCTTCGCAGCCGGAACAAGTCCCTCATCAGGTTCCGCTCCGTTTCCCCGCAGTTTACCTCACAACCCAAAACGGTTTCTTTCAACCGGTTCCAGAAACGGTGCTCCTCCACTTGTGAGGGGTCGCCGGCAGAAAGTGGCTGCAGATCTCGAGTTTTAAAATGAAATTCGCTTGTCTCTGAAATCAAAAGTCAGAAGAGGATGTACATCTTGGTAAGACGTGAGAATGGGGAATCAAACCCCTACCCCATTCTCTCTCCTTCATCTCCTTTATTCTCTCTACAAAAATTTGTTTCTAATGAGTACCAGACTGTAAGTAACATATCAGTACACTTTTTTTAAAAGTTTCTAGTATAGGGAATCAATCACTGCTTTTGTATCTGCTTTAATAACTCATTCTCACTCATATTTTCTACCGGCCAATTAATAATTGTTTGTTGTTTAGTCCTTTTATTTACTTTTTAGTCGCGATAATAATTTGGATTCATTAAAACATTACAAAATTAATGTCTGTATCAGCAGACACTAACGCACATTTACTATTAGTGCTATTCTTTTTATAGCTCAACTAGGGCAGATAACCCCAAAGATTATCCACCCTTGCTGGAAAATGTGTGCACAGCCTATTTTGGGAGAAGTCAGCGACAAAAACTAAAAAAAAAAATTAATAACAAAGTCATTAACAAAAACAAAACGAACCTAAACCTAAACAAACACGGCTATAAATAGACCAGACCTTTATCCGCTGATTCGTCTTGGTCCACCATAACCGACTGGCAGCAAGACTTGGAAGATGCCTGTTAAAGTGAAGTTTTCATAAATCAACTTGTTTGAAAATATAAATAGACGTTTGGATAATAACTTTGCAGTTTTATCTTCCTACAAGCGATAATTGCACCTTAAAGAGTAATAAAAAGACAGTTCATTGCAAACGAATTTTCTTCGTGAACTAAGCTTCCTCAAATTGTACATTAATTAGAGTTTTAGAAAGAAGAAATCAACATTTTATAACGGTAATGTAGGGGAAACACCATCAGCTGAGCAAAAGCCCCTTTCCCTAATTTCCACATATTATGTAGATAATATACACTGACTCCATCTGTCATCGCAGTCTCAGCTTCGGCATTTGCTTGCGCTCTAGCGGCTTTGTTCCTGGTTTACGCCGACCCTTGACCCTCTCGCTATCATGACGTCATCCACCCTTCAGAACCCCGTCCTGCCCACTTCCTGATCTCGTCCTGGACCCACATACACACACACACACAGAGCGTATTTTCTGATCTGATAGATTCGAGGTAGGAATCCTTCCGTTTCTATCTCGCACACCGGACGTAGGGGTCTATTCTTTGAAGACCCGGTGTAAAGTGACGAACTGCTTGCAAAGATGTGTGAACCCTGGGATCAAGCTGTGCCCCACTTCGGTGCGTCTGCCACCAGTTGGATGTTAAATGTTGAAGCAGAGACCTTAGGGTTCTTGGCTGAAGGATACGCCCTCAAAAATTCATCATCACTATGTAGAAATAGGTCCTTATTGCCTCCCCACCCCACTGGGTGGTGACCGGACACTTAATCCCCGACCCCTAACCCCTAGACATTTAATCCCCAAACACTTAATCCTCAAAAATGCCCCCAAATCGCGACACAACACTCAAAACTGCTATTTTGTGAACTTGAAATATTATAACCGTAAGAGAAATGTGTCGCGTGGTAACTCTGGGTAACTCTGGTAAGACTGGGATGCGCTGGGTTTACAATTAGCGATCTACCCTAGTCTAGGCGATACTAGGTGGACTCCCTAACATAACCAGCCAGTTCCAAGGCCATACTGACCAGGAGCAGTCCACTGGTTGTAAAAACTATGAACTAATGTTATAAATGTTGAAGTTAAGTATTATTTTAATTGTCAAAATATTTTGACGTTTACATGAAAATAATTATTTGAATTTGAATTGAATTTTTCATTCACTTCATAATTTTTTTAGTTGAAATTTCATTTTGAGGATTAAATGTCTGGGGATTAAATGTCTAGGAGATTAAGTGTCGGGGATTAAGTGTCTGGGATTCTTGACCTAAAGTGTCAAAGTTTCTCATCTCGAGTATCTTTACCAGGCTGCTCTTCAAGCTTTCCCCCCCAGAACACACACACACACACACACACACACACACACACACACACACACACACACACACACACACACTTTCTCTCTCCCTTCGACGAGTTTGGTAGCTTTACGTCTTCAAGCTTTAAAAAAAGACTTAGCTCAGGAAATCGCCTTCTTTAGTCAGTAATTTCCTTGATCATCAGATCTTACGCTCCGCTAATTAACCAAGTGCCACCACAGTGAATAAAGGTAAGAATGTATAACCATGCGAGACATAGGGCGGGACTTTTCTGCCACATAAGACTGTTTAGCTGCCATCGCAATCAACGTGGGTCAAGATCACAGGGAAACACAGTGGGTCACCGCATCCTTTCGCTAAATTGAAAACGTTTCTGAAAAACCCTTCAGAAGCGGTTAAGACTTCTTTCAGTTTTGAATCACAGTTTTCCAAAACTGCAGGAGACTAACATAACAAAGAAGTTAATTATGTTGGGGGCTGCTCTTGTTAAACAGTGTTTAATGCTAATTGCGTTTTTATAATTTTCTGAACAATGTCTGCTCGTTTTTCACACTAAACTTTAGTGTAAAGTTCGTCACCCCCCCCCCCCGCCTAACAATTTGAGGTTTAACGATCTAGTTTAACGATAATTAAAAAAGGGTTTAACTTCGTATTTTTGGTTTGTTTATCGCATTTTTTATTTTGTATTGTTTCCGTAGCCTGGCTGTTTATTTAGACACAGCAAGATGTAGAGATGCTAACACGCACGCAGGCAAACATGCAGGAGTAACACATACACATAGACATACGCATAAATACGCACACATGTATACATACACACACGCGCGCGCATATAGACATATGTGTGTGTGTCTGTGCATATTAACTATGATAAAGTTCACTTATATAGCGCCATATCCCACCTCTGTGACACATACATACCTAAACACATAAATACACATATATAGACACATACGAGTATATAATTATATAGATATATGCGCGCACATACACACATCCATGCACACACGCGTCTGCACACATAATACACCATGCCTAAATACTCATATGCACAAATATACACTTCTATACACATACGAACTTACACGTGTACAAACTGACATAAACACAGACATCGCGAATTGCCCTTTGGGATAAATAAAGCGTTATCTCATCTCCATAGATACGCACGACCATACACATACGCACGCATATACGTACATTTAAACGTGTACACATACGCGCGTATACACATACACATGTATGCACACACGTACCTAGACACACACAAAAGCATATACACATCGACACACACATACGCACCAGTGCACGTGCATAAACAGATATGCAAACAGATCCGCATTCACACACGCCGCATAAGCCCACTCGAGCAAGCTACACCCACAAACCTACACGCGCACACACGCTAACAAGCACACACCCACACCCACACCCACACACGCACACACACACGCGCGCGCGCACGCTCGATCATTCGCCCAGTAAGCACTCTCACCACTTCTCGCGTTCCCCAAGAGGTGTCCACCATGTTGGCCACGGAGTAGACGGGGAGAGTGAGGAACATGGAGGGAAAGATGGCGGCATAGACCAGTCCGTACACCAGGGTGTAACCCTCGCTGGCGTGTAGCAGGGCTGCGTACACCGTGGCGATGATCAGGACAAGCACCAAAAAGTAGGGCTTGAACTTCACGCCTCCGCTCTCCGCCACATCTGCCATAAAGATGGTAGAGACTCATGACTACTTCTCCTTTCTTGCTGCTTTTAGATGATGATGATGATGATGATGATGATGATGTAGTAGTAGTAGTAGTAGTAGTAGTATTTGATCATGGTCGTTAGCTTGATATTGTGTAGGTAAACGTTAAGTAGAAGTACTGAACTAAAACGAAATTTTAAAAGATGAAAGAAATGTGAAAAAGGCACAAATTTTATTAGAATAATGCTAGACATACTGCATGTCTACAGAAAAGACATCAAAACTATCACCAAAATACATTGATATTAAACAACACTTTATTTATATTTTATGCATTTCTGAGTTTCTAAACATTTTATGTCGTCTGTTGGCCTTCGCGGGTCGTCTAGGGCTTTGCAAACCTCCGAAACAAATCCAATTTATTGTTTTACTGTGTTTGAAAACCCGCAATAGGGGGAAAGCCGCGTTATGGAAGAAATAACAGCATTATTTTCCTTCTTACTTGTATTATTATTTGTTTTTATTACCGTTTATTATTTTATTGATGTTTTAGTGCATCAGTGTGTGCATGTTTGTGTGTGTGGGTGCGCGCGAATTTTGTGAGGGGGAATGTGTGTGTGTGTGTGTGTGTGTGCGTGCGTGCGTGCGTGCATGCGTGCGTGCGTGCTTTTCTTGGCAGATGAGTCTCCTGACTCGGCAAACAATATACAGCCGTCTAATCGCTGAGCCCCGAAAATCTTTGCATGACAAAAGCTACTTAAGCCACTAATAGTTTATTACGATATATATATATATATCTAAAAGAGCGAAACCGAAAGTTATTGAATCTCTGATCGCCCCAAACACACGGATGGTTGACTCCCCACTTTCTCACAAGCTTTGAGCAAAGGTCGAGTGATGAAAGTGCGATCGAAGATACATTTATTTGCAGGGTATAATCATGCGCAGGGTGAAGGCTGCCAAGTGTCGATCTTTTATCCAGCAGACATTTTTTACATTTTACTTGTTTTTTTTAACTTGAGAAGCTTAATGTGGAGACGAGGAGTCAACACTTCAATAAAGAACCGTCGGCCTAAATGTCTAGTGGATCGCATTGCTTATAACGAGTAGGTAAATCAGTGCAAGTTATTATTTTCTCAAATCTGAGTGAGTGCCATGTTTTGTTCTCCACGATACACGCCTGCAAACATCACCATGCACAAAAAGAGGTCCACAACACAGACGTCAGGGTTGTACATGGATACGTTACATTGTAAAGGCCTCAGGCAATGCGAGATATGTACAAGCATGACGTCACGACTCTGATCCCTTTTCGAGCATGGCGATATGGCGTATTTGCACTTACCATGCCACCTGAAAAATATTGTAGCCCAGTCGACCTTTAAAGCTAAGTCTTCTCACCTGTTTGCAACGTATCAATGACGTACTGCACGAATCCCACGCTGACGGCTACCATGACGCCTGCCATCAGCAGCACGATGACCTGCGTTACCAGTCGCTGCGTTTGACGCGGCTGTGTGACGCACATCGCAAAGTAGAGAAGAATGACGCCGTAGGCCGCTGGTGCCGTGTACGTCACGGGCAGGTGGTACAAGACGTGAAAGCTGACGCACGTGACGACCAGGGTGGTGGACGGGGACAGCAGCACCCAGACGAACATGTGCAGCAGGGACAGCACGAACATGGCGGAAAAGGCGGCGTTGCTCTTGACGAGTCCCCACAGCCCCTTAGGGACAACGACGAACGCTTTCGATAAACTTAAAGCCCCTTAAAAGTCGTATCTTAACAAGGCAAACATGTACGAATCTTTGACCAAGAACTTTGCATAATTGTCAAGTACAATCTTTGCCACACTCGGTCAATCATTAGTCCACATTTGTCCGGGTAGGAGCCATGACAAAATGCAGCTTTGTTTTCATTGATTCCCCAGAGAGCATAAAAAAGATAAGAAGTAGCTTTGCTTTGATAAGCCATCCATCAAAATCTATTCAAAATCTCCCTTCGTAGTCCAATCAAGATGACAAAAATTGTACTGCTTTCATCGTGATCTCATAAGGACAAACAAAATAATATTGTATTCAACGAAGTCTTCACAACTCTTCTTCTACAAGAGAAAGGTCACAGGGGGGACTAGTAGTTTTAGCGCGCGCTGTCAGAGCCTTGAATTCTAATTCCACACTTGCATAGAAAGATACATATATATATATACACACACATGCATACATTGGCCACTATAGTGGGACTTCAGGAAACCAAGTTCCCCCACTAGAGTATAGCCAAATAACAAACATGATTTAAAAAGCAATATAGAAGCATTTTGTATTTATTGTACAGCTCATCTTCTCATTTTCCCGGATGACTGTAAAATAGTGGACAAGAAAAAGAACATAACTAAATAAAGATTGGTCGCTGACTAAAAATGGATGAGTAGAGTAGCCGAGAGGTTAAAGTAGTGATGTCCTAAACCTCAAGTGCTACGCTGGAGACACAGCAATCTTTAGTCTCCCTCCCCTCCCCACAATCGTTCCTCGTTCCCAATTGACCAAGCTGTTGAGTGGTTTACCTGAATAATAATAATAACGCTTTACAATATCTCTGTAGCTCTCTCTCTCTCTCTCTCTCTCTCGCACACACACACACACAACACGCCCTCACATAAAGGCGTTTACAAAGACGTGTACACAGGTGTGTAAGGGATCAAAAGAAGAAAGAGAAAGCCGCCAGCTACTTCAAGTATTCAGGCAAATGGTAGGTCTCCTGGCGAGACATGAAAGCATGTAGAAGATATGGCAAGGAGGGTTAGGAGACTGGCAAGAGCATCGGAAAAATGCTGTCCCGCACCATCCTACGACTGAAATGTTTTGCTTTACCTTTTAAAAAAACTATTCATTTTTCCTAAAACTGGCTGATAAAATTCATTTCAAGTATTTCCATAGGAGATTAGTGAGGGGTCTACCTGGAAAATCAGCATCATGTTGGAGAGCTCGGAAAGAACCCAGCGCCGGCGCTGCCTCATGAACTCTCCGCACGTCTCTGGACAGTGAGTGGAGTTGCGGCACTTGTCTGCGTACTCCAGCTTCCACCCCTGCTGCATCAGCAAGGTGCACAGCCATCTGTCCTCACCTGTTTGAATGAAAGATAATTAAGATAATTAAGATTAAAGCCTTAAACCCGAACTCGTTGATAATGTCTATTGCTGTCTGACGAGGGGATGAATAACTTATTGACATCTCGAGTGACTGACTGGAGATGAATTTATCTTTTATTGTGGACGAGCTTTAGACGTGTGCATCTTCCACAAGGATCAGTACAAATAGTTGTTGTCATTGAGACTGTTTCTGCTGACACCATCGTGTTGCTGTTGATAATCATGTGATAGCACGAAATGGGTTTGTGATGAAGGTTGATGATATTATCGATGATGGACTTGGTACTACACAGGAGGACGACCATGTCATTTTCAAGATAAACTTTGAATCAGGACGGAGTAATGGGACTTATTATGGTCTGTAAATTTACTGCTATTTCAGAGCAAAGAAAAATAATTTTTAAATCGGTTTTTGTTCGTGCGTATTTGGAACTGACCGTGATCCTTGACCAACGTGTCATACGCGGATTGGCTGGGGCTTGAAAAGGTGGTCATGACGTCACGAAGAGCGGATCCACGGTAAAGGCTGAAACATCCGGGACAGCAGGTGACTGATCCGATCACGTTCTGGGATGATTTGACTAGCCAGAAATCTGCAAGAGATTGGGATTATACCGACTATTGAAACTGCAGAGGTGAGGCGCAAGCAGAGATATCTCTCTCCAAGCACCCAGGGATCAGCTCTTTAAAGACCCACCTGAGCCAAATATGGAAAAATGACGGTTAATAATAAGAATAATTATTATTTTTGGAGTACATTCCCAAGTGAGGAGGTAAGCTCAATGCGTCGGACCCTTAACATTTGTCTGATGTAAAACTTGACGCTCCCAAGTTTGTATTTGTTCGTAGGGGATGCTGACAGTTACAGTAGGGCTACGTCTTTTTAACGAATGCTGATTTATTGTAGTATTATATTCGTTCGAATCTTTTTCTCCATATAATTTTGTTTTACAGAACTCTTTAATCCTCTGACATCTAAAGGCACTTTTATGTATGAAAAAGTAATTGTAGCCTTGTCATCTTAAGGTCGTTGGGGAGGAGGGGAAAAGGTGAGGTGTTTACGACAACATTCCTCTGAAGGTCACTTTTTTGTGAGGGTGGTGCCCATCTCCTCTCCTTCACTACCTTACCTACCCTAACTGCCTAAGATGATCCATTCTACAACTAGCTCAGTTGGGGGAAAAACGCTTCGTCACACGGGTTTCGAATCTTCGACTGCAAAACTTCCCTTGCCGAAACAGCAGTTGACCTGCATAAATACTTGATGTATCAGGGGAGGAAGCAACGACAGAAGAAGGTCGGGCTTTGCCTTCCTCAAACCCAGTCTCTAGTCTCGGGCACGCTTTTCTATCTCTGCATGGCATCTGTTTACAGGACTGGTTGCCTTGATGGGAGGCAGCCTTACATTCTGGATCGGTGTATAACACCAATGCCTCCTTCTCCTCCCTCAAACCCTAGACACCGTGAACGACGCTTACTACTCGGCCTATAGACTTTGAGACCACTCTTTACATTCCACCCAGGGTTTCATCAACGTTCAGTTTTGTCGGGAAATTCAGAATTTTAGAGAAAAATAGTCTGCGTTCTTAATCCCTTCACTTGCTTTATAAGTCCGTATACTTAGCAGTTTCTATAGTTATATATATATATATAGAGAGAGAGAGAGAGTTCTATAGTTGGGAATGCACATGTCCTGATCTTTTGCATGTTCGAACGTCTACCACATTTTAGTTTTAAACAAAAAACCAGTGTTGTAAACACGTGTTCCTTATCCTTGTTTTCTGGCCAACCTCCCTATCCTCACTAGAATGAGACCAAAGGTAATATACAGTGTGGGCACGTGCTTACCTTTTGCATATTCAAACTTCTGGTACCACACGATGGGCTTCAAGCCTCCCACGGGCACCGTTCGACCGCAAGCAGCACCGAGAGAACGGTCCGCTTGGCAAAGGTCCAGCAAGACACGCACACTGCTGCCGCTGAACTCAGTGTCGGCGTCAGTTGCCAGGATGTACACATCATCATCATCGTCATTCCCTCCGGTCCCGCTGTACCACGTGGGCGTCCGTGTGGACGACTGCTCACGGGCGTGGGTGTCTCTGATTTGAAAGAAACAAACGCACTGACGACAATAAAACAATGGCGATGGTAGACGAACAAGAGCTAAAAAGATTTCTGCATGGTGGCGCTCAATAAAGTGTAGATAATTAACTTGAGATGGGGGAGGGAGTGGAAGCGAGAGGGTGACTTCGGAGCACACGGGCAAGCAAACAAACCTGCTCATGTTTGCATACTTACTCAGTATGATCTACGAACAACGAATACATGGCTGCATCGGGAACACCCATCCCATGGGTCAACAGATTTTGCAAAGGAACGCATGGTTGATCGGCAATACCGCTGGAGCCGTTCCTCCATTCCTCCACTGTTTGCTCCTTGAGGCGGGAATTGGCAGCGATGGTCCCGCGTAGAGTCATGAGACTGGATTCGTCCTCCGCGTCGCTGCAGTTGCCGGAGGTGGTGCTCTCCATCGAGGACGCAGCGGCAGCGTAGATGTCGTTCCACGCGTCACTTCCGAAGGCGCTTTCACTGCCAGATTCGTCTAGATGGCGCTGTTCGAGAAGGGAGAGAAGCTTGCAGTCGGTCTTGTGGAAAGGCTCGACGCTAGAGAGACTGTTTTGCGGTTCGCTCAGAATTTTCCTCAACGACTCGGTCGTGGTTGACGGCAACATCTGTTCACTGCAGTACCACACGCTTCCGCTCGCTTCTGGTTTTGCTGCTTCGCGGAGTACCTCCCTGGAGGAACCGCTGCCAGCCATGATGTTCCACCCCCTGAAGGGCGCCTCCTCTTTTGAGGATGAAAGTTCCCGTGGAGGTGAGACTGCTTGTGGCGCGCACCTTGACCGGTGGTCGAGAATATACCTCATGTACATGACTTGACTCCATCGTTTCTTGATCTTGAACTTGCGACCGTCCTTGCAGTGCACAAACAGCTTCTTGCCACCTATGCAGCAGCAGGAGACCTGGAAAAGACCCACAATACACTGCGCGTTATGTTCATTTGTTGTCATGGTAGAAGGTAAAGCTATCACATATAATCTTTACATGTAACCTTTTTTACCTTTCTTTATAAATTAGCTACACATTGCTGAAATCAGTCACATGACACAGGTTGAAATCAATGATATCCCAACTATGTGTTCACGCTGCTTATTGTGTCAGATGTCCTAGACCTAGGTCAAAGTTTGCCAGATATATGTCAGTAGTTAGATAAAGATAGAATGTTTCCACCACTACAGTAAGCCATAGTATTTTGAAATGTCGTTGTTGCGTAAAATATGTAAATTACTAAATGTCTACAGCACAGACTGGTGCTATCCGATCACACTATTCTCTTCTGAGAGGTAAATTATTTCATTGTACTTGTTATCCAGCTACACAAGGACCATGGGATACAAACACGAGGAGATTACTGTCCAAAGCTTTTCCAGGTCGAATTATTAACAAGTGTCCTGTCCCCAGGGATCACACTTTCTTAATAATGTGTATTCCTGCTATCCGTGACACCGTGTTCTATGAAATCTTGTCGGCGTTTGTTTTGTGTGTGTGTGTGTGTGTGTCTTTCTTCATCCCTCTCTCTTTCTCTTCTTTAATTTCTTACTTTTTCTTTCTTTGCTTCTTTCGTTCTGTCTCTTTGTCTGTCCGTCAGAATGTGTTTCAAAAAAAAAAGTCCCCAGGTCTCGTCTCTGGCCACAGGCTTCTATTTTTACCGCCCTCTATCCGTAGATCATTCCTCATCAGAGGATCTTCCTCCCAGCCAGCTTTGTCTTCCTTGGGTCAACACTGATACACTCTTAACCGAGGTACCTTCGACATATCACTTTTTCTTCGTGGTCTCGCCGGTGGACAGGAAGCCCTGGGGAGGAGTTAAACCTTTTTTTCCGATGTCTACCTTACAGAAATCAACTCTAGTTCTACGAAACAAGACACACACCCCCACCTCAAGAAAAACTGGAGGATTCGGAAAATGCACGCCAATATACTAAATCATCCCATTTTTGATTGGTTGGTGGGTTGGCGAGTTTCTTTTTTATTCTTTCTTTTGTATTCTTTTGAAGAAAGTTTCGAGAACTAATATTCAAAGCAGATTTTATTGCTATACGCGTAAATCTGTCAAGGTCTATACACTATATACATAAACTTCATTACATTCTTCGCCATTTAACACCAGTTAAAAATTTTCGATCTACAGAAATCCATTGTTTTTACGTAAACATCGCTAAGTGAAGAACTTTAATTCATACGATAGCTTTTCTTCCTTCTACATAATATCAATATTAAACATTCTATTATTTAGAAATCGCTGGTCCAAATGTCAGATTATACCCAGAAACCTTACACAATATCACTTATTTCAGCGTTATCCTCGCTTCATACATTAAATTCACAACATTCAAGACTGGAAAAGAGCTGTTGGTGGATCTGATTCTAGGTTTTAAAAAACGAAAAACAAAAAAAAAAAAAACAAATAAAAACAAACAAACCGTAACTTGTCTATGACAAGCTCAAGATGTACACAGCAAACGCGCGGCCTGTCGGTGGTCCATCTGATTTAACGTCTTGGGGCCAGTTTCACAATACATTTCTAATTTTAAACACTTTTAGGCCTCAAATCTATTTAGAAAATCAGTTTAAAGTGCATACCACAATTTTAGAATTTTTAAAACTAAAACTGCTTTAAGTAAGATAAAGTTGTTTAAGTCTGACTTTCCGTCCTGTCAGTGCAATTTCTGTATGTTCCTGTGCAATGCATCAAAATGGCAGAGAAGAGATTTTGCTTCTTTAGAACAGTTTTAAGGTTAATAAACATGTTGTGCAACCAGCGCTTGGTCTAGGCAAGGATATGGAACACGTTGCGTCGCGGGGTTAGAGTCAGCAGTCCAGTCGCAAAAACGTGTCTGTGGCTAATGCCACGAGAAAAGCATATTCAAATGTCAGGGTAAAATACTTGGCAAGGTAAAATAATCGTTAAGCGATGACATCGTATATGTAGCGATGTTTAGTAGGAGATGGAGGGGATGTTGGATACCCGGACACCCACTGGCCGGGTACTTCACCTGTCACTAGGCTCCGATCCCCTATCCTCCTTCAGGGCACGCACATTCTCAACGTAACACCTGTTCACCGAAGGATTGACTTTCAGGGGACTTGGGAATGGGAGACTGGGCTTTCTCTGGTACTCCAATATCCTCCATCTCCATTAGCTCTTTCCCCCTCTATCACAGCTTTGTGGAAGCAGTTTCCTGTCAAATAAACCAACCAATGACCTCAACACACCGTATAACGTTCGAGTGACGTACCTGACAACCGTATGGCGTTGCGTGACGTACGAGCGCCTGCGGCGTGACGTGCAGCACTTGTGTGATGAGCGTTAACAACTGTCTGGCGTACTCGTTGACGTCCGAAGTCTCCGTGATGCAGTTGTCCAGGAAGATGTGAGCTTCCATCTCAGTGTCCTGCAGCTTGCTTGACATGAACGCTCGCTTCAAGCTGTTTAGGTATCTGTTCAGAGAGAAAAAGTCACGAGTCACGAATTTTGCTCATCAAATTAGCGAAAGATGTTGCAATTTAAAGATGTGTCAGATAAACGCTTCCTCTGTCGTGCTACAGCACGAACAGGTCAATAGCCTGTCTGTCGTGCCAGGGTCTGAGATGACGAACCGGTGAAAACACTTGAAGCACAGAATCGAAAGGTGAGACATAAGCGATCATACCATAGCATCATCACCAACCACAACTAACCTTCTCATTTCCACCTCAGTCTCTCTGTACATTGTGGTGCAGATAAAAACCCGCTTCACTCCCCTTTTTCCAGAACATTCCGCTATCGCTTTCCTAGCATCGCTCGTGTCCTCGTCATCGTCTTCGGCGTCCTCTGGCACTTGAGTGTTAAGCATGGCAAAGTGTTCGAGAAAGAAGGGCCTCCAGGAAAAGGCGAAGAAGTTCTCGGCGAAAGGTCCGAAGAATTTGCGGGACGTCTTGACCAGAGCCACTCCAGGAAGTGCAAAGGTCGCCAGCCAGGCCAGAAGGACTACTCCGGAAGCAGTCCAGGAGAAGACGTCATCGCCAGAGAGTTCCCAGAAGGCCTCGCTCTCCAGATCCCGCCACAGGAGCGTAGCGAAGGCCAGGGTCGCTGCTGGCGTTGCCAGGGCGGGCAAGCGAATGCCTGGGTTCGTGAGCGCCACCTGGTGGACAAACGTGGGGAATGAGTCTGCTTTTGTACATGACAAGAGGTAATCACTCTTTTGGCAGTCTGCCTGCGACCGATTTTATAGTGTCCAACAGTTTATAGTCCCCTATGTACCCGTAAGAG
Source organism: Marisa cornuarietis (assembly GCA_004794655.1). NCBI lineage: Eukaryota > Metazoa > Mollusca > Gastropoda > Architaenioglossa > Ampullariidae > Marisa > Marisa cornuarietis. Next base: position 1,137,584 of record SMMW01000518.1, on the reverse strand, counting down.
ACCTAACACGGACTACAACAAATCATTATGTCTGACATTTTCTGTTACACCCACTACTAAAGGGAACCCAGGGGATGGCAGTGAAGGAGAGACGGGCACCGCTGTCCTTCACATCTCCCTCCAATGAAAGAAAGGTCGGGGGATTTCCTTTATCTGGCTGCTGCAGTTGTTGGATGGGAGAAGATTACGCAGTCTGGCGTTGACTGTTGTTACCGTAGACATGGTGAACCACTTACAATTCACTGCCCTTATCGTTCTTTTCCTTTATATGAGCAGCTAAAAGACTCTTGCCATCTCACTTCTGATGCAAGATAATTTAGACGTATCTCTGACAACGTGTGGTCCTGCACACGATATCCGGGCATTTTTACCTTGGAAGCTACACCGGCGATCATGACGGTGACCAGCCCGAAGAGACACGTCACAAGCAGGGGCAGCCACACGCGGGAGTCAGGGACGTCATAGAGGACGTGCGACATGAACCCCACGATGTCACAACGGAAAGCCTCGATCCTGAAGAACATGATAACGAAGAGCGTGGCAGGGATGGTCACCACGCGAAAGGACGCGTAGACAAGGGAGAGCATCGAATTTCGTGGGCCGAACTCTAAAATAAACAAAATAAAACGCATTTATTCCACAACGAGAAAAATCCAGTTGTCTAGCTAGTGAGATCAGAAATCCTTTGCTCGAGACAAGACCTCTGAGTTTTATTAGTTGGCTACCGTGCAGTCGACTGCGAGATATGTCACGTGAACTTCTAATTATCCTTAGCTGATTGATCGAAAGAATATTAATCACTGAACCCTATGGTGGAGCCTACAACTTCATTAACGATTAGAATGATGGAACCTACGACTTCATTAACGATTAGAATGATGGAACCTATAACTTCATTAGCAATTAGAATGATCTTCAAACACCAGTCTAAGAAAATTCCTTTTTTAGGCAATGAGAAAAGTTGGGTCTCTAACATCCCGCCTTTTGTCCTTGGGTTATGACCTACCCTTGCTTCGTGAATACGAGCCCAAGAGAAATAGAGAGAGAGAGACTATTGCACAGTTTATCTTGATACTGACCTTGACCTTTGACCCTGGCCGTGATCACCGTGCTTTGCAGGTGGGGGCTCCACGTGGCGGAGAGGACGAGGACGACGATGGGGAGAGCGAGGGTTCCCCACAGCCCCACGTTAAAGGAGGAGCACGCGTAGAGGATGGCGGCCACGCCTGCTGGCGTCCAGAACAGATAACTGCTCATCAGGATGCCAAGGCAGTTCATCAGCGATCGCCTCCCTTTGCTTTTCCCGGTGTCACCGCTGTCATTTTTGCTCAAATCATCCGAAGTTTGTTCCTGAAATAAATTTGACTTAATTAAACCATGAAATTAATTTACAAAATAACGTCTCTAATCGCACTGTTGGAAGTTTATAAAGTAAATCTCGTGTGAGTTTGCTTTGAAAATGTGATATTCTCCTCGTACATAGTTTATCACATTAAACTATTTTTTCAAACAAATTAATTGCTTAGGACAATGAAAAAATAAAATGATGCAATAAAACAATGGCGTATAACTTAAGACGGTGAAGTCGTTTGGGGGGGTGGTTCTTTTAATTATTGCTGCTCTCAGGTAAACATAAGACCAAGAAACCTATACAGTTTTTGAAAGAAAAATATTTAAACTTTGCAATAAAATAATAAAAATTTCCTACTTTTACTCTGATAACAATAATAATCTTAAAAAATGCACAGTTTACTATTTAAAAATAAATTAAACTTATCTGCATGGAACACCTGCTTTCATCTAAAACATCGGCAAAAACCATCAATTAGCAGCAAACAGAAAGGCTCAAATATCATTAAAATCGTTGTTTAAAGTCGCTTTCAACTACATATTTTTCTCAAGAAAATCATCCTCCGGGAAACTGTTCGATGAGCCAATCACGTTTTCAACAAAAATGTTCGCAAAAGTCGCAAAATCGCACCCAATAAATCCAAAATGGCTCCAAAACTACAGGAAGAAGACGAAAAATAGAAACAAACTTTCTGATTGGTTGGTTTTAACCAGGTCAACCAATGGAAGAGTTTTTCTTGAACCCCTATAGCAAAGCCTGGGGAAGCCTAAGAAAGGCTCATCGTTTTCTGCCGCAAAGCCTATTTTTAGACTCATCGTCCTACAATAATCTAAAACTTAAATGTAAAACCAAATCGTTAAAAACTAAAACAAGTAATTTTTCTTTTTGTTCTGGGCTTTTATGCACAATATGCAAGACAGTTACACAGATATTTGTATAAGGTTTCAAATTACTTGAAGCCCTAGTATCTCTCTACATTTGCTTTCAATAGAACTAAAGGACAGTAGTCTCCTTTCGTGAAAATTTGATTAGCAGAATAGATTTCTTTTTCCATTTCCTTTTTTTCAGCTGTGCGGATAGTATCCATGTTTCCTCTTACGTAAATTGCTGCAATGTTTACACAGGCATTCAGTATTGAGACAACGTCTATAAAAACGAATTAATCTTTGACTTCCAGAACCTTGTCTTCTTCGTCTTTCACAAACAGATGAATGGTTGCCTCCCTTTAGGTTTCTAGTTTCTATGTAATTACTTCCCTTTGGTCACAACATGGTGAGCCTAAAAACCCACCTTTATTCTGTGACTTGTCTGGATGATGGCGTGTAGAGTGATTACTGTAGCCGGCAGCATCAGAAGCACAGGCTCTGGCAGCAAGTAGGAAATCTCACTCGCAAACACAGCTGTGGCCACACTCTCCGACACACTTCCCAAGATCCCCTGTATAAACACAAAACTTAAACTGTTTTTTTATCACTTCTTCAGATACATCGTTCAAATCTGCAACTGTCCTATCATATCATTTTGAATGAGCAGCTTGCACTTTAAGTAGTGAGTATAAAAAGTAATTTTCGCTTAAGCACCAAAGGAATGTTCTTTGAGAATTTGTTTTTCTTGTAATGAACAACAACAACAACAACAACTTAGTTGAAAAAAAACTCTTTCAAATAGGAGTCTACGCATGTTAATATATGTCCATGTGGATATTTTGAAAACGGGAGATGATATCTAGCTTTCAAGTTATGGTTTACTGATGTTTACAAGAAACACTTCAGTACACAGTATACTGTGTTCAAAACCAGTCAGATTCAAGATGGTCTGATTCAAGATACGCATTCTTTTATGCGTTAGTTACATGATCATGCAACTGAATTGTACGCTGTAGTTAAAAGAATTATAAACAAACATGAACAAAGTCACAAAGATAGTTAAAATGTAGAGTGTAGGAATTCTACAGAATATAAAACGCCTGTTGACATGCACACGTAAAATAACTTGAAAACCTGTTATTGTTATTTACTGCCTCGGCAATAAAGTTGAGAGTCAGCATAAGAACCTGTCTAAACTACGGCAACTACTACTGTTGAATAATCCTTACTGCCGATACTTTCCAGTTAACTCACAAAGCAAATACTTCTGCTACTTCCACAGTTGTTTCTACTTCTGTAACTACTTGTGATCCTTTTTGTCTTTTTCTCCTGCTTTTGAAACCGATATGTCACAACTATCTTCGCTAATACCATTGCTCTTAAAATACGAGCGATGTAGTGAACATTACCAGCAGAATAAATAACTTCTTTGGCAGTGGCCGGCGGTCTCCGTAGATGAACGGGGTGTTCCAGACGATGTGAACCACGTGAGACAGGAGCGGTGCCTCCAGCAACACGGCGATGAACACGTACCTGCAGGTGGGCGAGGAGAGCACCAGGTAAAGAGTCAGGTAACCACAGACACATGAAGCCAGTTAGTGACGTCACAAACCCTACAGTCAACAACGTCTCGTTGAGGTCAGAACCTGAGGTCATGCTTGTGAACTGCGCTGTGTAACAGTTTGCTTCTCCGATGTTGTTGGCGATAAGGAACCTTGCACTTCCACAGTTCGTGTCGTAACAATTCAAGTAATTAACAGCAAGTTCAGCGCAGGAATACGTGTGAGGGAGCTAATTAAAATATGGTGCACGCCCTTTTAAAACAATGCTCACCGGAATGCAAAACATGCAAGTGTTTAGTCTACATTTATGACTACATACTATTCAAATGCTGTATAATGTACGCGAGCACTGTTAACAGAAGTCCTGTATAAAACAATCTTGAGAATAATGCATCTACTTACTCGACCCTGACATGTAAATATTGGATACACATGATTTACGATTTATCTCAACAAGGGCACAGAATGTGAAAGGAGACAAAAGAGAAGGACAGACAGAGATTGAATTAACAAAGAAACAAAAAGACAGAAGGTTCACCATGTTGCCGGATGAATCTGTTCGTATTTATACAGCCGTAAAATCCACAGCAAGGACACTTTCGTGGTTACCAGGGCAGAGGTCATTAGCAGGAACAGCCACACCGACACAGCCGTCTGTTGGGATTTAGTTGGGAAAAAACTTTACTTGACTGACAGGCCGCTACTATGAGGTGTGTGTGTGTGTGTGTGTGTGTGTGTGTGTGTGTGTGTGTGTGTGTGTGTGTGTTCGTACGTGATGACGCAAAGAAAGAAAACAGAGGGCGCAGGCGCAAAACAGAAAACGGACAAGACTGAGATCAGTAGACACAAAGGAACATTTTCTAGGAATTTCCGATAAATCTTCTGACAGGATATAATCACTAAAACATCATTCTACCCTCAGATGCCATGCCGTTAACAAAGATAACAACTATATTTTTACAACGAGTTAATAATCCTCTTCTATCCTAACACCAGCAAATATCCTTTTCCAAATAAACAACAAAATATACTTTGCCAGTGAAACAACAAATGTACGCTTGCCAGATAATTGACTAACTTTGGCAGGCTTCAATTTTTTTTCTAAGAAATATAGTTAATAAAATCGGTGAGTGAAAGAAAGGAAAGCAAGCAAAAAAAAAAGAGTAATATTGTTATGTTGGTTATGCTTGTTATCTGTGTAAACTATTTCAAAGTTCTGCGATAGCATTGGTGTTATCAGTGAATGTCGTATTAACAACAACATACTTACAATCCATTTTACATTGTACCCTCCGTTAGGGGACATACTTCTGCAAGTGAGCAAGAGAAAGCAAAAATGACGCCTTAGATATATTTTCGCTTAAAGAATATTTTGTAAATTTAAATAATAAAATTTTAAGAAATTTTACAAGGAAATGTAAAAAAAATTGGGGAATTCTTTTGTAACACCGAAAATAATAAGAAAAACTCAGTAGCTGTAGACTAAATTGTGAAAAGTCGCAAGCGACGCTAAATGTCATTCTTTACAGGAGACAAACATGAAGGAACATTTGACAAGCAAAGGTTTTGCTTGATGAGTATAGAAAAACTTTGCCAAACTCAGTAAAACCTTTGTCCATATTTGGCTGGTTAATAAGGGCCTGTAAAACTCCAGACCCATGGAAACAATGTAGAAAACTAAGCGAGGTGCTTAAGTGAAACCTCGAAAACATTGTGTCTCAATCTGCCGGTGCGCTAGACCATCAGTACTTAGCATATTGGCTGCTGCTATTACAGACAGTTCATGCTAATGAAGAGATTAACGACAAGGAAAACAACAAACAAACATGTACAACACAGAAACCATGAAAGTCTTTGCCAGTCTATGACTAAATCGGCGCACAAATAATATTTTTGTTTATTGTTTTTTTAAAACTATTCTGATTATAAGAAGGCAGCCTTGCTTACCTTGCTTTCCAACAATCCTATTGCAATTCGGAAGAAGACGAATCCAAAATTTAACCTTGATGCTGTAGTTAATCTTGATTAGAGTTCATCGGAAACAATAGATGGCAACAGCAGACAGTCCTAACATGTGACCAATGAAGCCCTAGAGCAAAAAAACACAAGCAGCCAGTATATTTTTTTTTGAGACCCTACAACATCTGGGAGTAGGTTTGGCACCTAAGCACGAGTGTGAGGAGCGTTATATACTGACCACCCAGACTCAGGAGTTCTCCACCAATACTCAGTCCTGTTGCTGCGTTCGTCGCGCGCTTTTCTGGTATTAGTGTAATGCGTGACAACTCATTTTGTCCTTGGGGGGAGGGGGGAAAGAAGGCTTTATTTCTGTCTGTAACAATCCGGCCGAATGAGAATTAGGAGAAGGGGGGGACAAAGTGGTGGTTCGGAGGTGATGAAGGGACGAAGGGAGAGAATAAGCAAGACTGGAAAGGTGTTGGAGTTGTAGGGGAGGGGGAAGGAAAAGTATCTTTACAGTTACCTTCGGTTAGGATCAAGACTGAAGGTGGTCTTTGGTTGTAGCTTTTTTTTAGGTGGGGGGGGGAGGGAGGACGTCGTGGAGGGGGAATAAAAAGGGGGATTTAATCCTAGGAGGTATTCTCGGAGATGCGTTCCTTTGTTTTAGGACATGTGTGTGTGTTGACTTATCCTGCCCTCGGGTCACCCCCGCGCCATCTGCGGCTGGGTCCGCATACAGTGGCAAGAGCAGCAGGCGTGGAGCAGAGCACGGCTCAGCATACGGCGCGAAATACCTTCTGACAAGAGGGTCAAGAAGGCCTGCTTGTAGTCCTGCACGACAAGGGTCAGAGGGTGTGCGTTTGGGAGGTCACCGGGGTCGCAAAATGCCAATGGTAAGCTAGTGCTGTTTCCTTTTTAACCCCTCGCACACTTTGATGGGAGGTCGGGTCAAGAGGCGAAGGTTCAGGTTATTAGAAAGTCGCTAATCCACCTGCTGGTTACCCCCCCCCCTCGTCAACCTGTTTCTCTGTCTGCTCTCAGGAATCTGGAGGAAAATAATCCTCCTAACATGTAACGCGTGGAACAAGTTGGTCATATTTGCGTCAACTGACGTAACGGTTTTCTGCAGCCATCAGAGTAGATGATGGTGCAAAAAGAAATCATCAGCAACAACAACAACTGCAGAATCGATCGTCTAAATTGCCGAGGCATACAAAATAAGGAGTTTAGACTGCAGGATGATACAGAATAAGGAATCTATATTGCAGGATGATACCGAATTAGGAGTCTAAAACATGAGTCTAAATTGCAGGATAATGCAGAATGAAGATAAGAGATGTAAAGAAGTTGTTTGTTAGCCAAGTAAAATTGCACTAGGAATTTAACTTGATGATGAAAATTGCACAGAACAAACGAACGAATAATCAGGTCTGTCATCGTGTCCGGTGCCATCTTAGACGGATTATGAAATAAATAACATGAATAATAAATAATCATAATGAAGTTAATATATGCAGCGCTTGAACCATAATGCTGGGACATCAGTTCAAGACGTTGTAGAATTGTTTCTGTGTCATAAAAGGAACTCTGTAGTGAAATATTGCTTTAAAAAATCCATATCGTGGTCACTATATAGGCAACAACAGCTGTTCCGTCTCCTGTCAAGTACAATAATAAGTTAGACTGTACATGGGATATATATATATATATATGTATAATGTATATATAGAGATTATTTATAAAGCGTCGTTCCTAATGACTCATAGCGCTTTACAACAACAACAACAACAACAACAACAAAAGCTCTCATTCTAAACAGAAACGAATGAAAGAGGCTGGCAGGAGACATTGTGACAACAAACAACAAACGCAATGCTAACATTCGTCGAATGGGTTAGTTCACAGCTGTAGACTCCGCCACACCATGACCCTCAATGTTAATACTTTAGATGTTATGTTCATGCTTGTGTGCGGTATTTTATTTTTCTACCTTGTATTTTTGTTTGTTGCAATGTCTCTGTATAATTGTTTGTTACTAAGTTTGGTCTTTGTTTGAACGTGGTTTCTGTGTCAATCTGTTTTAAAGCTGCTTTTTTTTTTTGAAAGCGCATTGAGTCGACTCTGGGGTTGAAAGTTGCGCTATATAAATCTACTTTAATAATAATAATAATGCTATCACCACGCGAGTCAATGCCTTGCAACAAGTGGGAGGTACAACCAGCAGGCCTGTATGGGGCGCCTGAGGGGAATTTTCTCTAAATTTCTCTCTCTCTAGCTAGAGAATGCATTCTGTAGTTACATAACTCATTCTGTAGTTACATCACTCATTCTGTAGTTACAGAATGCATTCTGTACGTGCATAGCTCATTCTGTACTTATAGAATCCATTCTATACTTATACAATTCAATTCTGTAGTTGCAAAATGCTTTCTATTAGTACAAAATGAGTTCTGTAACTACAGAATATATTCTCTAGCTAGAGAGAGAAAATTAGAGAAAATTCCCTTCTTGGCGCCCCATACAGGCTTGGGTGCAGCAATACACACATCATCCCTCTGGTTAGGACTGTAAATAATTATAAGATAATGTAGAATTAGTAGTATTGCACAATTTATTTCAATATTTTATTCCTTAAGTGTTACAGTTTCAAAATGTTCAGCATTAAATGAGCTACTTTTCTGCGCGATTCAAACGTACTTTATATTAAAATGTTTGTGCACATTTGTGCATTTATCTAATTATTTAAAGACTGATTAGTTTTTCATGTACTCAAAGCGCATTTTAGATTTTTTTGTCAAAACAAAAAAAAAATCCTAAAATTAGTTCTTACTTTATTATGCCCAGTCGCGCGCGTGTGTGTGTGTGCGTGCGTGCGTGCGTGCATGCGTGCGTGCGTGCGTGCGTGCATGCGTGCGTGCGTGCGTGCGTGCGCGCGCACGGATGACACGAGTTTGAAAAAGGGCTTTCATGCAGTTTCGCTCTGTTGTCTGTTATTCATCTGCATCATAACTAAAACAATATTCTATCGGTTTTTACATTATATTTAAACTCAATAATGATGTAGTAATATGTGTTTCAAACTGACCGAGCGGATGCGAATTAATGTGATGTACTTTTCAATATATTCCTCTACTTTCCAAATACAATGCACATTTTTGTTATTTCGTTTTAAACATCAATACATGAACAATGCAATGACACCAAAAGCACTTCTGTAACTTTATAAAAACCATAGTTACATCATTTTTAAAAGTATTTTTGTTTCTGAATGCCGGCGTAGATAAGTGTTATGGTTCAGACCAGTGACATTTGCTTGAAATCCTAATTTTGAAGTGATATTACTAATATATTTCCGTACCTGGGTGTCCTGAAACTATCTGAGAAGTTTATTGTATTAGACAGTGTTTAATAAATAAGTTTTGGTGTACTGAGCTTTTTAAAATAGGGAATTTAACATTTTCATAATATAACCAAAACATTAAAATAGTAAAAACTTGAAAACTATTTGAGCTACAGAAAAAAGCTTGGTATTAATGAAATCAGGATGAAAAAAATATTTTTGCAGGTGTTTTTCTTGTTTGCTTATTATTGTTTCAGAAATCAGCTTGGAGTGCCTAGTAACTAATATTTAATATTGCCACAGAAAGCGTCCCTAAAGATAAGGGAAGCTACTGTAGGTACTGTACTGTAAGTATGCAAATCAAGAGGTAGCGTCCCTTTGTCAATGCAGTCCTTTCTTTTTTCATCAGTACTGTCATGCATAGTTTTTAAATAAAAAGTCATCCACGAAGAGGAGGAAGAGGGGGAGAATAATTAATAGCAGAAGGAGTAGCAGCACATAAATATATACTAACAGCTCTGTGTGAAGAACTAGCTAAGAATTATTTTGTGCGCCCTTACTACCTCATTAAAAATAAGCGAATTTCTCGCCAAACTGTACCACAGATAAGTAAGTGTGTTGGGAGGGGTACACACTTGCAGTTTTTGTCAGGACTGAGCATAGTTGACAATAATACACTGATGGCTGTGCCAAACATTGCAGGCTCCAGTTAAAAATAATAAATAACAAGTACAGCCATAACAATTCTGTAAGCATGAAACATCAGACTTTATCGAGTTTCACTGCTGTGTCAACTTTCTGTGTACATCCTGAAATACTCAATTTTCTGATAATATTTTTCAGATCGCTATGAGCTATATTTATAAATAATAACAATAATAAGTCATTTATATAACACATGGTCTCAGCGCTTGAGACAAGAACGATCGAGATATTGACAGCATACGAAGGACAGGAAAAACAAGTTATTTCTAATTTCTCATATATTTCTCATAATATTTACTCATAGTTTTTAATTAATCTTGATGTACAGTGTCTATAACGTGCACACGAACTACAACCCATTTGGGTATGCAAACCCAGACGGAGTCAGTGTTTGCAAATGAAATATCTACCTAGACATGTGCACAGTCTACGTCTTATGACTGACAGTTTGACGTCATTGTATGACGTAAAGTTTTGACGTCATGGTATGAGATCGGTCATGACGTCGTGAATAGACTCGGAGTTAATGTCTGGCATCTCCAGCTGTCAGGATCTAGCAGTTCTTTCATTTTTCCAGCGCAGTTTCTAATCGTCTCAGCTTTGCAGTACCACACGATTTCAACCAGGTATATTACGCTAATAATTTACATACTGCATGTTCAGCTTTTTGTAAATTTATATTTCATTTTATCCTCATACCATTTTATTGCGACTTTACTCATTATTATTTTGTGTTTGCATCATAACATTCAAAGTCTTCAATTAAAACTGAGCATGAAAATTTTCATTCGACAAACAGGAATTTTACTAGTTTTTAATTCGCTTTTGTTTTTATATTCTCACCAGATTGCAAATTGTTTTAATAGTTCAGCATGTACTAAAGTCCATCTCACAGATGAATATATGTTTTATTGAGCCAGCAGAAATCCCGAGTGAGAATTCAGGCAGGTGATGCAGTCGATGGCCTATTTTCTTTTAACCTGATGACTGTCGATGCAACCAAACACACAATCGACCAGCAAGATAAACTTCTTCTTTATGTGACAGACTGACATTTTTCCCATTGCCGTGAGAGTCCGATATATAATTTTAAGTGGAAGGAGGGATAAATCTTTCTTTCTTAACGGGTAAGCGGACATTTTTTTAAACCTTTACGGGTGACAGCTAGATATATTGTAAAAGACAGACAGAAAGACAGACAGACAAACAGACAAAGAGACAGACAGTGAGTGGTTTATCAGAAGCTTGTCATACACTGTCTCTACATCGTTTTTCCCCTCCCAAACACCCCTCCTGCTTTTTAAAGGTTCTTGTTCAATTTGTGCCAGGCCTTATTGGCAATGTTATCCTATCCAAGCACACTAAAATGAAAATTATGTTGCTGCGTATAATTTACATAATTGTAAAATATTTGCAGAAGTTTTCTCAGACAGCACGGGCAGCTACATGAGCTTTAGAAGTAAGTTTGTCATCGACAATTATTCCTAAATGTCTGTAACTGCTGTAACTTCTTACTACTTCTTCTCCTTTAATAAGTATTATTAATTTAAAAAAAATCCGCTAGTTTTCGTTTATTGTCCTGATCTTTCTTGGTTTTAACTCCTCTTTCTCTTTACTGTATTCCATGCGTTTGTATTTCGTAATTCTTTTTCTTCTTTCGCAGGATTTTCTCTCCTTTCTTCTTCTTTTTTGATGCTGTCTTATCTTAGTGTGTTTTTTTCTGAAAAGTGCTGTGAGCTATTAGGGAAAGGTGATCAATAAATCACATCATCATCATCATCATCATCATCATCATCATCTTTTTCTTTCAGTATTCTTTCTCTCTCCACCCTTCGTATGAACGGCTGTTAATGCTTTTTGCGCGAGTGCTAACATGCGAGCACTCACGAGTGTTAACAAAAAGAAAAAGAAAAAAAAAAGGGTTCGATAAAAATGATTTTCCTGAGTTGCTGCACGAGAGCGCCTTGTTTTTTTTCCCACTCAGAAACCCTCCACCCCCACCCACCACACACGCACACGCACGCACCCGCGCGCGCGCGCGCGCGCACACACACACACACACACACACTGACGGTTCCCTCCCTCCAGTCGTCCACGCTTTGGTCATCTACCCAGCCTTGTGCATGATGGTAGCGTGCGCAGTGTTTTCCGGCTCGCGATCTGCGATAAATTGTCAGGACGAGAAGGACGAGACCAAACGATAACACGTCCCGATGGTGGATGGGCCAAGATTGCGACACAAACATGAGAGTGCGTGTGTAGGCGGTTTTTGTACGCAAGCGATCTTGCGTGTCCAAGTTTGTTTTTGCATGAGTACCCAACGATGACATTTACCATCTCTGTACGGTCGTGATTTTGTAACGAAATAAGCTATGAAAAAATATATTAAACAATTAAAACTAAACGTTATTTGTATGCGACGTTTCCAGTAGTGTATGTGTGTGCGCGCGAGTGCGTATGTGTGTGTGTTCATGAGCGCGTATGTGTGTATGTTAATAGATCCGTGTGTGTGTGTGTGTGTGTGTGTGTGTGTGTGTGTGTGTGTGTGTGTGTGTCGCTCAACTCGTCAACCGAAACAACAGCTTATGTCTCGAATGCTTTCATTGACAACAGAGGAACCAGATCCGTCCGTCATTAATACCGGCTTAATTCTTTCTTTTTTTTAAATTTTTCATCCACATCCCCGGAAAAGAAACTTTAGGTAGGGTAGTTGAGAAATCCGAATTCTGTCTACCGCTCCTCCCCTCTCCCCAACCACAACCCTGTAATGACCATTTTTTGCGAAGTAGCGCTTGCAAAGCTTGAATTACAGGTCGTTTGTTGATTTTTTCATTTGTAAGCGCAGCTCGCTAAAAGCCAGCAAGAAATCGAGCTGGGGGAACTCTGAACTGATTACCGATACCGAGCCAGCTATCCCCCCCCCCCCCCCCCCCGCTCCAGCACCTCGCCTCAAAAGCGAAGTGGTCCCGACTAACGCTTTTGTCCAAAGTGAAAAAGCCACACGTCCAGACGCGGGCAGGACCCTTTCTGCGACCAAACGTGAGTGTGCGTCAAGTGCTGGGCGAGACGATGGGTGTCAGGCAGCCTCGGTGGCGTCTCTTGCAGGGCGAGTAGTAGATGGACATGCCACAACACCCTCGGCGTCGGCCGGCTTGGGAGGGAAGCTGGGTGATGACGGCATCTTGGCGCCAAGCGTCAGACTCGACGGCGGAGAAGTTGATTTGGCTGATGCTGCAAGGACTGTCTTCGTGCCGAATATCTGATGCACATGGAAAGGTGAGTGTTAGAAGACAGTCACAGAGAGGACGGAGAGAAAGAGAAAAAGAAAAAAAGAAAGTTGGTAAACACAAGCATAATACTTTGTGTTCCTTGGAAAGTATATGATGTTGTTAGCGCATACTAGCACACAGTACCACAATATTAATAGTAATGTATTTTTCATCCAATGGACGACATACTTTACAATATGACCCTTCGATCACAGTCTGGAAAAGTTTTTTTTAATTCAGTAAATGCAGTTCTCAGAACTTGGCATCCCTTTCATTCTTAATTCAAGAGAAGAGAAGAGGTAGAGGGAAAAAAGAGAAAGACAAAGGAGAGTGTCCACTAATGTACCATTACAAACAATTTTACGTGACTACATTTGAGTTTGCTATACAACATAAATAGCAAAATTATCATATACATAATCTCTCTCCAATACAAGCCAGCAAATATGCTTTTAAAAATCCTTGATACCGCCTGATGATGTACCAGCACACAATATACAACTGTTTTTTTTTTATTCAGTAGATAAAGTTTACTTAGCATCACGCACCCCTTTCATTCTTAGAGAGACAAGACTGGTCTTGGTTTACAGACAGTGACTTGTTTATCTTGTATAGTAACATTTAATCTTCATGCATCCTTTCTTCCTCATTCACAAAACATGCAAAAAAAAAAAAAAGCCGGTCACAATTTCAACATTCATCATGAAAAAACATGACAATAATCATCTAAAATCGAAATTCATTACTTAAACATGGTGCATTTCACGTTGACGAATAGATGGAAGATAATTTGTAAACGACATTTGTTTTCCTTTTTCGTCCTCTGTGTAAGATCTTTTGTTATCCAATACATTTCTTACTCTTGACCAAAATAATCACGGATTAGAGCAACATTTTGTTTAAATTTTTTCTCTTGTTTATCTCTCTTGTTCAGTCGTGGTCTTCAAGCGAGCGCCTCGGCGTGATGTAGGTGCAAGCGATCGGCTCTGGCCAGCTTTGATCTCGACCTGCGCCAGCGCGCGGCCTAACGGTAACGGCTCGTCTCTTGGTGACGTAGTAAGGGGAGAGGGTCGGGGGTAGATGGGACGGTTTTCGATCAGCATCCTCGCCTTTGGCGTTGTTGTTGTTACTTGCCTGGTTGCACACATGCACGCCGTTTTAAGCTTTTCTGCTCGCTTCAAGTGAGGCCGTGGTTACCGGTCCCGTCGCATGATCGCATCTTTGGTTCTCTCATCCTCCTTATCTTTACCGTAACGGTGTATACTTCGCGCCATCTGGCAGCTAGTTTTTACAGGTGAGTGTCGTGAAATAATGCCAGTGAATGTGTGTGCGTTCGCCTGCTTGTTTGCTTGTGGTTTCTTTTTCTAAAGTAGGCGAGGATGTAGGTGTGACAACATTTTCTTTTGTCTTCTGCACTATGATGAAAAAAAATGCTAAACCGATAAAGAGCATAGCAAAAAATGCTGCATTAAGGCTTAATCTTACTTTATCTTACTGGCACCAAATTTTGAAAACAAATTATTTCAGATCTTTTTTTTTTAAATATGAGCAAGGTATTGAAGACAGAATAGTGTATAAAATAAAACGTTCTCTACAACTGCTTATGTCCAGCCATTCGGGAATACGATTAATTGGTTCTTTACAGAGGAAATTTCTTGAAAAAAGCTCTGAAAACAAGATCAGCATTAACAACAGAAATCTGCCTATAAAGGCTAGTATGATTTACAATACTATAACGTTACTGTGGTATTATAGGATTTATATTTTCATAAATCCTTTATTTAAAAAAACTATTCATTCAGGCCTAGGAATAAAAGAGTCAGTTCCATGAATTGTTGCCTTTGTCAACGTCACCGCTGGATTTGTGCCAAGACTCATCATCATCATCATCATCATCATCATCATCATCATCATCATCATCATCATCATCCATCCATCCATCCATCCATTTTTTGGCCCTTATTGTTTGTATGTGAGAATATTACCCCCAACGTTCGGTCAACGGTTTTGTGCCAGTCTCTGGGTTGCATCA